>JANHGB010011981.1:0-12576 GCA_026283785.1 Coracopsis vasa | reverse complement strand
AGAAAACATGAATTTGTTTCAGTTCACAGGTACGTAGTTGAACATAAACATATCTAAAACTATCTGCATAAATTCCCCAGCTTTCCCCTCACCAATAATTAGGGTAGTTTCTTTCTTAACAAAACAATGTTTTACAGTACTTTTCATTCTTAAAAAAGCAATGACAAACAAAGTTTACTAAAACTGTTGCTTTATTGCCTTAAAGAGACAGTGGTAGATCTAGATCATCTTTCACAAGAAATGCAAAAGGAAATGCAAAAGGAAATACAATTTACTAACCTAAGATACAGGCCACAATGGAAACCAAGCCTGTTCCAGCACCAATTTCCAAAACTTTTTTGTCTTTGAGGTTGAATTGTTCTTGATTTGATTCCAGGTACTGAGATAAAGCCAGTGCCTAAAACAGTTAACACATATCCATACGAGGGTAACAGGTAAGTTGCATAGAAATTCAGTAGATGTTTTTATACACAGTTTGTTGTTTTGGTTTGGTTTTTTTATATACAATGAAAACACTAAAGGCTGTAAAGTAAAAATGTAATATGGAAAGAATTGTGATGTGTCCTGAGTTTTTTATATAAAAAAAGAAAATATAAACAGCTTATCTTTAGGTTTAGGTTTATGGAATATGGATTTCCTACACACATTTATACACTGTGAGTCCTCTCACAGCCTGAGGTAGGCAGTGTTTAGATGAGAACCATGCAGTCAGAACAGCAAACAAGGTTCAACAATCTCTAAAAAGTAATGTTCTGGTTTATTATCATAAATGTTATGGTTTGTTATTGCTATGATAAAATAGATTCAGGCTTCAGCAGAGATTTTTTTGAGAACAGCTTTTTTTAAGAACATTTTTTTTTTTTTTTTGCAAAGGAAATATAAAAAATTTGTTATTTACCAGCTCAACACTTGTCTATTGGTAATGGTATAAGCTTTAAAAAACAAAAAGCCAAACATCGAAAACCAGCACTGTATGTGAGTATTGCTTATCAGACCTTTGTAAAAATCTTATCAATAGAATATTAATTGGCTTTTTATAAACAACATAAAGGAATGCCAAAGAAACCCTTCACCCCTTTGCTTCGCTTCTTTAGAGTTGTGTTACTGTTTTAACTCTTGTGCTTTTCATAATGCAACACTGGCTACCTGTTCTGGGAGAGCTGACAGCTAATGAATCACCAGTCCACTTCGTGCAACCTCTCGATTTTCTTGGAAAGTTTTACCATTTGCATTCTGACACCTGATTAATGTGAGAACTGATGATCTGACACTTCAGAATACGATACGGTTTCACTCGCCCGTACGCTTTCTTTTCTCTGTTGTTTTGAAATTGTCTGCCATTTTCTGTGAGCTTTTTCAATAAATGTGGATCTGAAAAATTTTGAAATCCTAATTTTCATGTCTTTATCAGTTGACCCTCGTTTTCCCCAAAGGCAGTGTTCTCAGTTCACATAAAATTCTGGTTTTAAGAGCAGGAGAAGCAAAGACTGAAGAACTGTTTGCAAGTACAGTCTTCCATGCTGCAATGGAACTGTTCCAGCCTGCTCTTTAGGAGAAGCGAATTTAATTTTTTAACCTCCTTTCTTTAATCTCTTTTCTTTTTCAGCTTCCTTTTTGTCCTGCTGATTGTTTACTTCCCAGCAGTGAATTGAAAACATGGAGAAAGCTGAACACTTCTTCCCAAGTTCCCTTTCTTAATTTTTTTTTTCAGGATCTGCATCCAATTCACAAATACTTGGGTGCTGCAGTATTTTTGTCATGAACTGGCAAATTGGCGTAAGGCAGAGCTTTCTGCTGAATTTCCTCACAACTTTATTCTGCATAGGGAAGCCTCTGCTGTCCAAAGTGTCCTCTAAGAAAGCTTCCCTAATGTTTGTGTGCCACTGTCATGGTTTACTGCTGTTGTGTCAGCTTTCTGGGTTCTGTGTCATGTACTTACCCCCGGCCATACCACAGCTCCAAAGTGTTCTATGGACTCCTGAATGACGATCTGGTGGCCAGCGTACGTGTAGTGCTCTTTATCAAAGTAGTGTGAAACCCTAGGAGCCCAGCTCTGTAGTATTTTAAGAGTTACTGGTGAATCTGTGAGAGAAAAGATGAAATCTGTATTGTTACATGCAGGTGTTGGTACGGAGCTTGTTAAAGATAAAAATAGTATGTAGGCACATGGGCTAGGAAAGCTGTCAGGCCATTGGCCTTGAGACTGGTTGTTGTCCAGAAGTAGATGGTCTGTCTGGCCAGGGAGTGAAAGGAGAAATGGTCATTTTCTGCCATTCTGAGTGTTTGTGTGGGCAATTTACAGATAGAAATGGGGCTTTTAGAAAAGATACACTGATTCAAATATGTAAATCTGCTGATAACCACTAAAAGTCTTTCAGGACTAAATTAGCCTGTATTTTTGGAGTGTTCATACTATGCCAGAGGATGCCATGCAAGGGTTTGTACTTGTAGTTTTCATCTAGAACATGAAATTTCTTTTGTAAAAAGGAATTAGGATTTACCTCTTATATTGAAAAAAAAAATTAAAAAAAGCTCCTTTTTGTGGTTATTTATTCTTCCATAAAGGAAGGGCTGTATGATACTCCGAGGATACATTGACATACACAGTGTTGCTCAGCAAGTCAGTACTACAGTAATGCTATTCTGTCTTACTGCACCGAGTAGGCTTGTAGCTGAGACTTTTCAGGAGAGCCCTGCTGAACTGCTATGTCTTATCTCACTGAAAACAAGGGCATGGTTCTGAATGACTGTGCTGTTGGTGGAAGCCTGTTGTGATATGCACAGATGATTAACTTCAAAGAAGCATTTTGCTCTGCCTTGCACGGGATTTACTTGATGCCTGCCTGGAATCCTTGGTAGGTGTTTGAGCAGTTTAGCCTGTTGAAATGTGTAATACCACAGCTTCAACAGTGACAGCCCAATTAATGCATATTATAATGATATCTGTGTAATTGAGAAGTAATTCTCAGATGTCTAAATAAAATCCGGAGACCTTTTAAAAACATCCATCTTAATTATGGAGATAGTCCTTTTTGTGATTTGGTCTGATAATAAATACAAATATAAGGGGAAATGGTGGGAAAAATTATAAGATATCAAAAGGAAGATTGACATGGTGACATCTACTGTTTGAAAAGAGAATAATTGAAGTATGAACTGTTAGCATGCCTTAGCAATTGCAGTATTTAAATTGGATTAAACCTGAGTCAGATTCTGCTGTTGATGATGCATGGTTGGAGCTGCAAGTGCAGTTTTCAGAGCCATACTGCTCTCCGCAAGTTTCTTCTTCCTCAGTTGGGCAGTCCATTACTCTTTGAATTTTGTTGGGGAACGGTGGCTGCTGTGCAGATATCATGGCAAAAAAGCTGAAATGAAAGGGAGAAAATAATGGTGTGAGAGCTTGCGGGCACTCTCTTTTTATGAATTCTAACTAGAAGCATACAGTGAGTGCTTCGGGTGGGCTTTGGTTTGAGGCTTTTTCAATGATGGGAGGAAGGGGCAGGAATCCATTATGAAAGGTGACCATCCCCACTCCACTGGAATTTGCTGTGAGCACTTTCTGTACTGTAGTTGTACTGTTAGAAGTTTTATCATGTTTATCATGTTTATTTTACCATTTATGCAAAATCTTAGCAGTATGTCACTGAATTGATGCCACTCATCAGTCTGAAACATGAGCTACATGCATGGTACTTCTATCAGTTGAAGCAATAGCTGAGAAAGATGAGCAGTCTTTTAACACCCATGACCTTATATATGTGATTTACCATTTCTCAAGGACTTGACATTCCTGTGATAAAACTGGTTCTTTTGCTGCAGCCAGTGCTCTTAATTTTGTCTCCTTGTATAGAATTGCTTTCTCTGCCTGTTTCCTGCAGGACAGCTAATTGAGTTACCCTGAAATGTACTGAACTGCAGAACATGTGGATTGTAGTCAGGAAATAATTGCAGTGAGAAGTCTTAATCAGTAAGCTTTTTTTGGAGAACTCTTTGTTACAAATGACTGAACCTCCAGTGTGCAGGGCAGCACCCAACCTAAGAAGGAACTGCTTGATACAGCTAACAAGCAGTAAAAAGCAGGAGTAGGGCTCGGTCTGAATTTACCTGAGGAGAAATATGCCAGTGAAACTTCTAGCATAACTGGAGTTTTCTTCAGCGGTAGCACCTGTATGTGCAGATAGATACACAGGTACATATGTATAAATAGGCCAGAGACTGTACAAGTTCACTCTTGCCACATATCACGATGGCTGGAGTGTGCTGGGTTTATCTGTGATTTGCCTTACTCTGCTCATTCTTGAGAACATGTATTTGTTTGCTCTCTCCAGCCTCATGCACTGCAGCCAAAACGTTGTATGATTTGGGTTGCATCATGTTGCAGGAGGCTGTTCTGGATATCCTGGCCAGAAGGGGGAGAGGTTTGGTAGCGACCAGAAGGTTCAGCAGTGCCCGCAGGTAGTTTTTTAGGGAGCAAGAGTGACTGCTGACTTGTGTGGGTGGTTTATTTGCACACACGATATTGACACCATTGCAGTTTTACTGATACCTGATACATTCCTTATTGGTGAATAAGGACAGGATTTATTTGCAAGGACAGGATTTGTGTTCTAACTCCTGAAACTGCATTCGTTCACTCGTGGCAGTGGCTTTGTAGTGTTTCAGAAAAGAGAGTGCTCCAAAGTAAATTGATTTTGGCAGATGTATTTTTTTAAATACCTCTTTTTCCTCAGAAGGCCTCTAGCTTGCTAGTAACAAGTTCTGGCTATGCACCTCATTTGTATAATTTGAGGTATCACCATGGTAGATAAGAGACTGAAGTTAATGCTGTGGTTACCTGACATCTGAGTGAATGCATCTATGTTCATGTCTCACACATGAAAGTGTGCCTCCTTACAACAGCAGTGGTAATCAAAAGTATACTTCCAGTTTTCAGCAATGCCTCTTTTTTATGCCTTGAGCTGGAGTAAAATCTGGATGTGTTTCAATGATTTAGGAAATCTCTAGGAAAATACATCAAGACCTGTGTAACTGGGAAGGTGAGTAATGGAAAGAGAAGAATCTGTCAGAACTGGTGATGGCTGCAGCCAGAAAACAGTTGCTTGAAGACCCAGTCTTCTGAATGTTTCACGTTAAAACATGCAAAGCACATTTTCAAATGTGGGGGTTTGGGGTTGGCTGGTTGGGCTTTTGTTTTTTTGGTAAGGCTCTTGTAGCATGAAATTTGTGCTATTTAGGTGGAAAGCCAACCCTGAAATTACATAGCAGGAGGAAACTTTGCCTTGTCTCTGGTACCGTTTCATGTTAAAAAACAGAAGGGCTTGTTTAGTGAGTGAACTGTGAGTCTGGGTAGAAAGCGATACTTCTGTATTTTTTAACTTGCTTAGACAAGTTCTGTCAAAATTTCAGTTGGCTGTGGGCAGCAGTGACTACCAGGATATACACTTGTTGGTCCACTGTTACGTACTTGCAATAAATATAATTGCATCTCTGATCACAATATGTATACTCGATGATCACTCAGTACAGACTGAACGTTTAATTCAAATTAAAAACTTATGCTTTCTCCCGGTTTGTCCTTTGAGCTCCTCTAAAATAGGAGTCTATTTAAATATTTATAAAGGCACTTTGTTGATTCTATTAAATCACTTCTTAAAATCATAGAATGGTTGGGTCAAAAGGTACCTTAAAGATCATCTGGTTCCAACACCCCTGCATCTAGAAACTGGGGCTTCTAGATGCTGTAGTAATATCATTATCTTCTCACAGGTGTAGCTTTTGCTAAACAAAGATTTTGATATATATATTTATACATATCCTACCACCATAACTGTTAAATCATTTTCATAAAATGTAAAAAAGTTACTGGACACGTTTGATCTTATAATTTCAAGAATTCAAGTATTGTGTTAGTATCTTGGCCTTAATGATGAACAGCTTTATTTTATCATTTTAAATGACAATCTGCACCTGAAGACTACAGACCCAAGTGAGTATTGAGTAAGCTGTTTGCAAATAGGTGGTATTTGCATTACGTGTAACATGGTCAAGTTGCTGCTGTGCTTCTAGAATTGCAAAAACTGGCATTTCTTACTATTTTGACATTTTTCTGATCCATATTTTACTGCAAATGCCATACCTCTAAAAGGATTTTGATTGAATAATATTGCAGCCAAAATCTGTTCCCTTATAAAATGTTGACTCTTTCTGAATGTTAGCAGCTGCCTTCTTTCCAAAATTGTCCTGATGGGAAATAATAATCTAAATTCTATGCTTTCCAAAGTTTTTAAACCAGTATTGACTTCATTAGTAGTCTTAAACTGTTGTGAATAAAATAACGTACAAAATCACACTTGATTTCTTCAGAACCTAAGGAAGAAAGAATAATTCACAAAATTATGTCTACTTAATAATGCCACGTAAAACTAACAACGCAATTAAACACTGAACGGCAAATTGTAAGATGATGATAAACTTTAAGGTAATGGTTTATCCCTTATAAGAATAAGCTTTGTGCACTTAAACTTCCAAAATCCATTGCTTGGAAAAAGCTTTTCACATCTAGCTACATGTCCAAAAGAAAAGTAGGTTAGTGAGCAGTACTGTGTCACTGGGTCTCTAGCTGTAAGCACAGCTCTGCTGAAATGTGTTTCTCTCACCTCCGCACAAAGTTGCACAGCGTCATCCGTTCTAGTCTGAATTACTTGGGCAAAAGCCAGTTCCATTTGCGCACATGGGAAATGCAATTGCAGCGTATGCTTTGCGAGACAGGGTTAGCCATACACTTGCACAATGCACTAACATCCATGTTTCCTAGAGCTCACACAATTTTCTCATGTTATCATGTACTAAATAAATAACAATATAAATGCTAGGAAGTAAAAGAAATGTCAGTGCTAGGAACATCACTATAATAAACGTATATGCTGTCTGAGTCCACAAGGTAAATGCATCCACATACTGAAAACCAGCAGTGATAGTCACTCCTCACGAAGAGCAGGGGTTAGGTAAGCTGGGTTTCACTGGCTAGCAAGAGCTGACCTGGAATACAAGAATTCAGACAAATGTTATTTCTATTGTTAGTTAGCAGAGAACACACAGGCAAGTCAGACACGTTAGCTGTTGTAGGTACCTGCTTTGACAGAAGGCACTGGAGGGTTCCTGTGGGCAGATGCATGCCCCAGAGGTTTTTATACTACCTGGAAGGAATAACTCTCAGCTCCGCCCAGTCGGATTGCAGGCTATTTCAAGTAACATTACCAGGCAGTGCTTGAAGAACTTACTGTGTTACACTAAACACACATTTAGGTGTGGAAAAATGCTCTTAGGCTTTCAGTTCCCAAGAGAGCCAACCTTCAGAAATAAAATCTCAGCCGCCTCCAACCTCTCAGTCTGTTGCTTCAGATTAAGTGTTCCCTGTGTTTGCTTTAGGGTCTGCGGTGCTGATCCAAACAAGCAACTTGCTCCGGGCAAACTACCCCATAAATAACGTGTGTGGCCACTTGGCAGTAGCCCAAACACAGAGAAAAGTTCAAGAAGCTCCTGCTGCCAGGGAAAGGTCAAGTCTTCCTTGCCCTGCTGAGCACCTGGCTGGGGAAGCTCTGGGTGTCCCGTTCCCCCAACCCTGAGTCATGGAGAGCACAGAGAACTGACCGTCCTGAGGAAATCAACAGCTTCCCTGTCATCTTTAGAGCAGGTCATGACCACAGGAAATGTTGTATCTGCTGAAAGAGAGGGTGCAAACATGAACATCACACTTTCATCAGAAAATCTTGCAGTTCCTCGTTTTGAAACATGGATATTATAGATGTGGGGGATAAAGCAAATATGTATTCCTTGCATGTCTCAAGGATTTGAGAGTTCTGTATGTGTTTGCCATGTTGCTGCCCTTCTGTTCTCCCTTCTCCCTCTTGTAAAAGACACTGTAGAAAGAAACTGGACTATGGATAGAAGAATTTAAAGGAACTTTGCAAGTCATAAAGCTAGAAAACAATGCCCTGCTAATTAATGAACAATTGAAGGTTGGCAATAGAAATGGGGGGGCGGGATGTAGATTCTTTCACTCCATTTATAGGCATTTGCATCTTTGGATGGACAGCTTTTTAATTCAGGTAATGCTCTCTAGAAGAGCAGCAAAGGAAAAACTGAGCTTTTTCTGGCACTGTGTATTACACACATTAGCAGCTGCGTGTCTGTAGTAGTCACCAACCACAGGAAACACTTGACTGCTCATTCAAATGTTTGTTTCCCCTGAAATGTGATAGCTAAAAGACACCTTATTTATACTGGGGCCTAGTATTAAGATATTAACTGTATTAAGCTGATATTGTAAACATTGCATCTCACAGACCTGCCTGACTTTACACGTAGTGCAAATGAGCGGTCCTGAGCTAGGTCAGTAGCTGTTATTAGAAAGGAAACAAGGAGATACACTGCTGTCGGAATGACTGGCATACCTTTTTTAAAGACATGGCCTTTTAGCTGGCACATTCCAGCTGTCATATTTATTGTATTTGTCATTGAGGGTGAATGTAGCTCAGACTGGTGCTGCTGGTAAAGTTCTGTCCTAAGCTTTGACAATGGCACTGATGCTGAACATAAATAGTTTATTTTAGTCTGGAACATAGCTTCTGTTGACATATATTTACTCTATAATTTGTACAAATGCCTCTTATGCTACATTCTGTCTCCAAGCATTTCTTGTGGAACACTGAAAATAAGTAGTGTCTGGAGGTGTAGCCCCATGGAATTAAGTCTGGTTATACTAAACCAATTGCTGATGTGGTTCTTTTTCCTCTTTAGTGCTAGCAGGGAAGTTGGAAAGAGTATTCTTACTAACTCTGCCTGTCACTGAACTCAGCAGTAGCATCTTCTTCAGTGTATAGGCCAAGTAGAATCATATTTGCGTTATTGGATGATAGATTAGTGATTTAAATATAAAACAAATATAAACGCTCCTCTGCTATTAATAGTAGCAAGTTCGGTGTAAAATTATTTAAAATTGTTAAAACTTTAATTAAAAGACTCTGAGAAATAGGCAGGGGGACCTTACACTATACCAGGTTGCTGAAAGCCCTGTCCAACCTGGCCTTGAACAGTGCCAGGGATGGGGCAGCCACAGGTTCTCTGGGTAACCTGTGCTAGTGCTTCATTTTCCTCATAATGAAGAGCTTCTTCCTTAATGTCTAATCTAGATCTACCCTTTTTAAAGCCATTCCCCCTTGTCCTATCACTATATGCCCTTGTAAAAAGTCCCCCTCCAACTTTCTTGTAGAACCTCTTTAGGTACTGGAAGGCTGCTAGAATGTCTCCCCAGAGACTTCTCTTCTTCATACTGAACAACCCAGCTCAGTTAAACCAAAAAGTTAAAATATATTCTTATCTATGAAATTAGTAGTCACAAACTGCCAGGACCAGATGGCAATTACCCAGAACTTTGCAGTGAAATTACCAGCTCCAAACTAGAGCATGGTGCTGCTGCTGAATGCAGACTTGATATCCAAGTACAAGAAATGGTGCAAATGTGTGGCGTATTTCTGAGGGGGTCTTGGATGGACCTAGGGAACAGTGGGCCAGTAAGTCTGACATCTGTCCTAGTTAAACTGAGAAGAATGGTTGTGTTGATGTTAGCTGATAAGCAATAAAGCATACATAATAAGGAAAGCATTTTCTTTCCTCCGATCTTCTTTTCTTGGGGAAAATACCTAGGTAAAGTTAGAAAGGTTTAAGATCTACAGAAAGATCTGCATAATTAATGTGATTGGTTTTAATTTTAGCTACTAACTAGTAGCTGTACTTGTCACCCATGTAATAGTCTAACCATCATGCAGCATGAAGGCTCAGAAAATGGGGTTGCAATTGCTTGTAGAAGGCCATTTTTCCAGCCTAAGGCAGAAGCAACTATATCTAAACCAGTCCTGGCAAATGTGTGTCTAGGCTGCTTGTTGAGATTCCCAAGGAGGTGCAGTCTTCATTTTAGAGAGGACTCTGATGGGCAGCAGATTGCAGAGGCAGGGCCTGAGTGCCAGGGTGAGAGGAGGTTTGCACAGTTTGGTTTTGTAAAGCCTCTGGTTGAAGCTCCAAGTCAGAAGATCACTCAGCTGTAGCACAGCCATTAAGGACATTCCATATCCCATTAAATATAATAAGATCCGATTGAAAAATGTATGTAAGCACTTTACTGAATGACAACTGCAAATTCATTTGAGTGTGAGCTGGGATTACTTGCCACCTTGCTCAGTGGCACTTGTCACCAAGTGATACTGCTTGGTGGCAAGTAGGATCACTTGGTGGCTTGCTAGACTGAGACTTAGATGGCAAGAAGTCACTCCAACCCCGTATTAGCCAACAAGTTTCACAGGGAACAGTAAGAGTCAAGTGTCCTCTGAGTTAAAACTGTGCTTCTTAGCGAGATTGCCAGGCAAATGCTTATTTAAGGAGAATAAATAAACAGCATAGGTGGACAGAAACTACTCTGCTCCCACCCGCAATGAATTTCAGAACTGTTTTTAAACTGCAGAACGTGTATGTTACCCAGTTAGTGGGTGCAGATGGTGCAGAAACTGTGCTCTCGGAGGGCTGCATGGACAGAAGCTCCTCACTTTGGCATGGGTTGTTTTTTCCAAACTGCATCAGTCTGAAGACCGGACAAGAATGTACTCACTCCTCAAACCTGGAATGAGGTCCTGCAAATATATCCAGCATATATATATCCAGCAGAGTTTTACAGACTCAGAATTATCTCCAGCATCTGTGCAGGAAACATGAGAAAGGACATTCTTTCTCCATGGTTTAAGATGTTGCTAATGGGGGTAAGGTTGCCTCCACTGTTTCTTGTCAACTGCCCCAAGCACACTCAAGCTAGTAGATCATTTCAAGCCCTCCCCTTCAACACCAAAGTGCTAAGGGCTCTTTTCTAAAGGCCACCATCTAACGGGCCTCACATGCTGTAGTACACCTGTGAAAGCAAGAAAACTTGTATGAGAGCATTCTCTGTGGCATCTGCCAGTCTTCTTCTGTAGGAAGCTGTAACACCAGCTCATGTGTTGCCTGACTAGGAAAATATTTCACCTGAATGGAGAATCTGGGACCAGTTCGTCATTGCCTTGGAAGAGGCACTTTATTGCTAAGAACTAAGGGCAATGCTGGCATGACTATTTCAAGTATGGTAGCATAGCTCTTCTCAGTCAGCTGCTATCTGGGACTAGGACAGCAATAGCCAAAGCCACCAGAGTCAACTCAAAGTAGCCAAACCACTGTAAAATCGCTTTAAAAAATTGCACTTTCAGTGTTTTAAATCATTGATGAAACAAATGCAGCCTCAGTTGAAGGTGACAATCTCTGCGAATGTGCTACTTACCTCTTAGTGCTTTAAACGTTTACTTCTGCACTTCTAACATAGCATCTGGCTATGGTGCTTTGAATAGCAGACAACCTGCTTCTATGCTCAGGGGTTCCTTTAGTGAGGATCTTTGATTTGTTGGTTTTAAATGACAGCTCACAAAACATCAAAAAATCTTATCTGCTACAACAAATACATAAAAAACAACAGAGGAAAAACATGAGTAGAGCTGAGCTGCTTGTGTTTAATATTTATCTTTTCATTTAAATTCACCAGTGAGTAGTAGCGACACATTATTTAGGAGAATGCCTTGCCAGTGTTTGCTAATCACTCTAACAGTAACAGATACCCCGCATGGTGAAACAGATTGTAAGTCAATCTTCAGGTTCAGTGCAAGGCAATATCCTGAAAGAAATATTACTTTGGCAGTTTGTGACCAGCAACTTGAATCACAGCCCTGATACTCCGAGCATCACACTGTTTCATTTAAGAAGCATGACCACATGTTTGAGAAGTGGGGACTGGTTTTTTATTTCATCACAGAAGCCAAGTTAGAAATCATAAAGATAGCATGATAGCAACAGCCTGCTCTTCCAGAGGAGGGAAAATCAGAAACTGTTAAGTATGAGAGGAAAATAATGATAAATAACATATGTATAAGTGTTTATATTATATATATAATACTAATTATAATACTGGGCTAAAGACTGTTTATTAAGAGAGCTTCTGAGCTCGTTCCATTGCTCTGATCTCTGACTACAAATATGGCATTCATTTTTCCATTGTGAGTACCAATTCTTACCAATTTATCGGTCATTTATAAATGACCAGTGTCCCCTGTCTCCAGAAAGGGCCCTTTGATATAATTTGGGTTCTGCAGCATTGCTGAAAGCTGGGACAGAAGAGAAGCAACGGCCAGGAGCTGTCTTGCTTTGCATCACCATTGGTGATACGAAGGATGAGGCTATGACTCTGCAGGCTCTTGATGCCAAGAGCTGATGTGGTTGAGCACACGGGGTTAACCTGAATGGTGCCCAGCATATATAGGAAGAACCTGCTCTGGTTATTAATCCAGAGGAACAATGATGGGAGCTGAACACAAAGCCTTTGGTGGACCAAAAATAAATCAGGAAAAAGCATTCAGGAAACCCTTGGAGTTCAAGCCAGTCAACGCAAACCTCGCGGCGTGCGCCGGGTGAGGAGCTGCCCGAGCACAGAAGGGGGAGAGGTGGGCTCTC
>JANHGB010011976.1:0-31585 GCA_026283785.1 Coracopsis vasa | reverse complement strand
AGGATGCAGGACAAAAACGCTCAAAATGGGCACCTCTGGCTCACTGCTCCCCCAGCTTGTTCCCACAGTGCGGATCTGAGGATGAGTTTAACTGAAACTTTTCACATCATCAGTCAATAATGTGCATTTTTGCCTTTAGAGATGTTGGGAAAAAATTAAACCAATGGAATTATTTCATTTAGAAAAGCACCTGCTGTGCAAAAAAATAATTTTCATCAAAAATTTAATAATGCAGTACCTAAGCATTGCAGTCTTATTGGCATGATACATTCTGATGGCTCCAAAGGCTTATGCATTGGTTACAGCTTATCACGTCAGAATTGTTCATGTTAGGAAACACCTATGGAGGCTTCAACATGAAAGCAAAAGAGCTGTGGGACAGCCCAGGGGATTGCTAATTGGCTATAATACTTTTGCCATCCATACTGTGATTGTTAACCAGCCCAACGTGGTAACTACGGAAAGGTGTTGCCACCTACTGACTGCTCAATAGGGTGCGTGAAAGCGTTTGGTCTTCCCAGACCAGATTCAGCTGCGGTGGCCATCTCTGTAGCAAACAAGAATCAGGGCATCTACTGCCACCTTCAGCCGTGTTGGAAAGGCCAAGATCTGTATGGCCATCTGTGGTCACTCCAAAACAGGCACCTGCAGCAGTAGGCTAATAAGATGTCAGTGCTACGGCTGCTTGGCCTGAATTTTGTCACCCCAGAGGCAGATCAAAATTCCCCTTTTTTCCAAGTGTTAATGAGCACTTATGTCAGGAAGGAAGGAAAGAAGTGAGGAGTAAATAATCAGATTAATGGAAACAAAGATGTCATATTTGAGTTTTGCTGTGAACAGTAAATCAAGAAGTGCTAGGGCATAGTCCCAGGCATCATGACTTAGTTATCTATATGATTCTATGATAGGTAAATTCCAAGAATAGACACTTGGATTCTTTTGGCTGGTAGCAAGGAGCTTTCTGTCACTAGGCACTGCTCAGTGGTTAGTATGATCCAGAGCCCACAACAGTTTGAATATGAACACCATATCATTGGATATGAACACCATGATTTTATGTTCTGAGGGAGTATTTATTGGTATTGATACATTCAAACTGTTCCTTTTGGTGTAAGGGCATGAATGCTCCATGGTATTCTCTAACCTTGTAGGACAGCAATACTCTTCGAATCCCCATAGATATTTGTAGTGACATATTCCCTATCTCCAGCAAATTAGTGTAAACTTCTGTAGATTCCATTATATCCACCATTATGTTATACAGACTAAAGGTCTGAAATATGTTTAAGTGATAAAAAGAATTCTGAAGGAGTTTGTGCGGTCTTCTGGATAAGAAGTATGTGTTTCAAAAGCATTCAAACTAACAATGCAAGCCAAGCTTTGTTAAAAAAAAAGTCCCAGAAGGACTTGCTCACATTTCATGTGACATTTTTCAATTTTTTTCTGATTTTTTTAATATACATGCTCACATTAAAGTATATTTCAAAAGCATATTTATTATGAAATTAAAAGGTTAATTCTTCATGAATTTCCACAGAGGAATGCCTGCATATTTATCTCAAAGAAAGAAAGATATGTAGGACCTAATTATTAAATAATCTTCCAGGGGGTAGAAGGGATGAATAAAGGGAACAAATATGTGTTTATGGATACTCACAGGGCTGTAATGTGAGCAAAAAAAATGGACCTATAATCTTAGATTACATGATTCACTGCATATCAACTACCCTGTCTCTAACAAATATTACATAGGTGATCATGAAGTATAGCTTCTGTTACTGCAATTCTCTGAGAGATTTCTGTCTAGTCGTCTTTTTGAAATAACTCTAACAGAAAAGGAAATGAATTGAGAACAGAGTTCATTTGTGCTGACACTATCTACCAAAACTATTCATCTCTGAATATCAAAATGGAATTGAATATTACTTGTGTATTTACTGGGCTAGGTAATAATGAGATCATGGTGAAATTAGCAGACATGTGCCTTTGCTCAGTTCGGGAGTTGGAGCTTAATCAGTGTGCCTAATTAAGATGTCAGTGCTTTGCATATACTGTGTAATATAATTTTCTTTCCAACTGTGATTTGAAAATAAACATTATCACCATGTTAGTGATCTCATCTGTAGTTTGGAAAGAAGCATAGGAACACTGGCTTGTGATGTAAGACTTTGCTGTCCACAGAGAAACAGATGTTATCAGAGACTGATTTACCTTAAGATGGGATGATCTTTAATGAATGTCGAATTGTCTTCTGGAGGTGTCTACTTGTCCCCATTCCACCACAGAAGCAGAGACACCTAGGGATATATTCACTTACCTGATGTAATCATCTAAAGCCCAAATCAATTGCTCACTCACATCTGATATCTAGTGTAACTGCACTACAGTGTCCTATTTACTCTAGTCTGTGTTCTTTGGGAAAGGCACAGATGTGCAACAGGTGCTGTACGGTATGTGACAACCCTGGAAGGACATCCTAGACATCCAAAGACATTTTCAGACAACAGTTGAGGTCTGTGTGTACACAAAGACCTACTCAATCCAGCTGATAAAATGGCTGTTTGTTTTAGAATAAGCTGAATAGCTTTCTGCATCTACTGACTGAGCTGATTATGGACTTGCTTCACTACCCTAAATGCGGACTTTAATTTTCCTAAGAAAAGAATACGAATCTAGTGCTCTTTCTTCCTTTGCATTCACTCCAACCTCTCAGATAAAGCAACCACCACCCCTTCCACCTCCTCAGGATACCACATTTACATGAAACTTTTAAGGTCTTCTGAGTGCTTCAGAAGAGAAGCTGTATGTGCTGTTCTTAGAAGAACCAGCTCCTCAGCACTGATTGAGCTGAAGGAAATGTCAGGCTATCATAATCAGGATATAAGGGGTTGCAGGCAGAAATATCTCCATGCTCAATGTTTCACATGGGCCAGCTCCCCAGGCCAGTATGCAGGTCTTTGATCCACTACTCTAAAACACCTAATTCTTCTCTCAAACTGCACAGCAAGTCTAAAAGCCTAACTCTGGGCTTTGGATTCCTTTCTAGGACACTTGGACTGTAAATGTCTCATAGTTACATCACTTTCATATTCAAATAGGTGAGGCAGCTTCTTGATTTATTTGATTTTAACTGCAGAGTAATGTAGAAAATAAGCATTAACTCTTGTTGCCAAAATGACACAGCTACAACAGCAGTATTAGACATGTTTTGGGTTTATTTCATAATAATTTAGCAGAAAGGATTCATTCTGAAAAAAAAAATAAAAATTGAGAAATTAGTCGAACCCTGATCTGTAACTAGCAAATATTCCTAAATACATAACTGATTATGACTTTAGTTGTCACAATATCCTTTGCATGCTTTCACCAATGTGAAACATTTTTTCACCTCAAACTCTAAGAAGACTTTTAAGAAATCTTGTGTTCCTAATACATTGTTGAAAATGGATTGTGGTGATGCACTGGGTTATCTGAAATATTTAAAACTTAGCTAGATAAAGAACATGAAGTTCTCAAGCATGATTTAACTTTCCCTTGTTTTTGTCATGGATGTTTTTTATATTTTCAAGTGCAGAAATATTGTGGAATCAAAGAGTTTGTTTAATAAAAATGGCACTGGAAATGACCCAACTCCTGGCGAAATCTGCAGTCAGTTCTCCAGAGCAAGACAAATTCAGCAATAGATGGCAAGAAAGGAATTTTATTTTCTTTTGATTCTGAAGTGACTACGAATGGATTGCTTGCCTCATTATGCACAGAAAACTGTTCTGTTCCTTAATTAGCAATATATTTCCCCATTACTCCTTCATTCAATGAATAACTGGAAAAGTGAACAAAAGTTACTATGACCAACATATTAATGAAGTATCCAGTGATTTCACATAGTTCATCATATAATAATAATTGGGTTTTCATTACTCTTCTTTTAAAGTAGTTCAAGCTTCAAGCCTTGTTACTTTTGTATAACATTTTTGTGAGGCAGGATGATGTGGCAGATATGCATGCTCTCTGTTGTATATATTGATGCATCTGTTCTGATATATATGCTGTGGTTCTATAAGAATCATGCCTCTCCTGACATGATTAGCTGCCCTTGAAATATAGTCTCTGCAACTGTGTCTGTAGTGTTACACAAAACTGGAACAGCTTGCCCAGAGACATTATGGATACCCCATCCCTGGCAGTGTTCAAGGCCAGGTTGCATGGGGCTTTGAGCAGCCTGGTCTAGTGGAATGTGTCCCTGCCCATGGCAGAGGGTTGGAACTAGATGATCTTAAAAGGTCCCTTCCAACCTAAACCAGTCTATGATTCTATGATCTTCCTTTTCAGAACACTGCTTTCTGTTGTTATGTTACTTTGCCTTTTTTTTTTTGTTGTTATTAATTGCCTCATTTTTATGTAGTTCTCTGTCTTCAGTACTCAGGAATCTTGTCAATATTGTCTGCTAATTTTATTTAGTCCACTCTGTCCTGTGACAATGTTGAACCAAATTGTTTTGTGATCACTACTACAGAGCAGCTCTCCCATCTATTCTTGAACCAGGTCCTGTGCCTCAAGACACAGAACAGCACCTTATGGGGGGTCTAAATCAGGATATTCCAGGAAGCAGTAATTTATTGCCTTTAGTAACTTAATCTCTGCATCTTGTCCTCATTAGGCATTGATTCAGTCAATATGCAGGTAGTTTAAATCACTGACTATCACTACCTATGCTAAAGCTGCAGCTTCTCTAATCTTATTTAGCATGTCATGATCACTATCATCCCAAGTACAGGAACTGCACTACATTTTTATTGCTGAAGTATGGGATTTCCACCTGCAAGTATTTTTCTATTTTCCTATAATATTTTGTGCTGTAATACTTTACATTATCCTTCACGTACTGTGCCTGTACATTTCACTCTGCTATCCCCGAAAAGCTAACACCAGCATCTCTTACAAAGTTCCATAAGGTTCCTGAGATACTTAAAATCAGTATTGTCTTTTGATGTCAAGCACTTTTTTCCCTATCTATCTTATTCTTGGGATTCCAGACTAGTGTAGAAGCACTTACAAGTTTTGCCCTTGCACTGTCACTCAATACCACATGTGCCAGTCAACTGGCACAGTAGGAGATCTCATTTGCCTTCCCTATTTATTATGATTGTGCTGTTTATTTCCCTCCTCACCCTTTTAGAGAACATTGAACATTAACGAGGTCCTCCTCATCCCTGTTTTACTGAAATAAAACGAAATAAATGAACACAACCTTGAAATGTGCATTTGTACATGGACTTTTCCATGCTGGATTTACGTATTTTGTATCTAGGTAATGCATTGGAATGAAAAGCTTAAGTCATCCTGATAAAAACAATTTACTAATTAAACCAATGTACTCTTCAAAGATATTTACAAATAATTTTTTCAAGTTTTATTTTGTGAAGTAATTACCTTTTCTATTGGGGATTTCAGGTGGAGAGTAAGGTTAATTCCTGAAATTCCCCAAGAAATTTCTTCTATTTAACTTGAGCATTATTTTAAAATTCTTAGTAAAATAAATTCAAAGCAAGAACTATAGTTCAATATTATTTGCATCTCTTGAAAAAAACCCAAAGCCATCCAACCCACTCCCAATCCCACAGAAATTCCACTTTTTTTCAGCTTCAATTGAATTTGAAAGAAAGAGAACTGCAAGGATGACGAATACCTGAATTTTGTAATTTCTGTTGAATGAGCTTTTCTGTTTATTACTAATATTGAAATCAGTAAGTCTACTCCCCCCCTGTACACTTCAAATTACATATATATTTTTTGTTTAATTTGGCACCAGATAAGAAAAAAATGAAAAATAGGAACTGAAGAGGGAAATTTTCAATAGCAATCACACAGCTCAGTAACAGAGAATATAGTTCTTCAATTAGAATATCCCTTTTGTCTAAAACTTTTTCCCAAGTCCTCCAGTATATTAAGTACACTGGTCTCAGAACCTGTTAAAATTTTGAGTAGTGATTTCTAATAAGTTATGTGATGGGAGTTGAAAATTGACTATTTCGTGTTCAAAAACCTGAGAAAATTGACATGGGTGAACATTAGTTCTTGCATGCACAGAAATAGTTGCAATTTCTTTGTTTTCAGTATTTTCCATAGTGACAGACATTTAGCCCTTGGGGTCCACTATTACATGCAGAGTGAGCAGTTTAGCTTTGTTTCCATTAGTATGAGAAACAAGAGAGTGACACTTTGCAGAAAAGCAAGGCAGTACTGAAGTGAATGTTCAAAACACATTCAGTTTCAAAGACCTATGCTGCTCAAATAGAAAAGCTTCTCTGTGTGTGTGTGTGCCAGCAAATGTGTGTTCTATTGCAATATGAGGTAAAAGCCATTTCAAGTGCTCCCTGAATGACAATGAAGTATTGGAAAGCAATGACATTCTAATCATTGCCGCAAATGTCAGCACAAGGAGCCTGTGGGTTGTGGGTCCCCAGTGCACAAGTTAACAGCTTTACAGTAAAATCACCAGGGAGCAATTAAAAGGAAACTATTACTAACCTTCATACACCCTATTGCTGAAATGTCTAGAAAAAAGGTCTAATTATAGTCGTAACCTTTCCCAATGGGCCATGAATAAGCTTCCAAATATGGTGTGGAAAAAGGAAAAAAAAAGGCATGGTGTGATTTTTCACATGGTTAGGGTTTCTTATGCAAGGCACTCAATAACACAGCCAGTGATCAAGTACACTGAGCTTTACCCTGCAAATCAATACACTGTAATGTTAACTATTGAGTTAAGAAAAGCTTCAAAATAAAAATAAAGCCAAAAATGGAGTGAGATAGGAATTCAGTCTTCTTAATGCAGACAGACAGAAATCAAAGTCAACCTGAAAAGCAAGGTCAACCATCAGAAGTAAAAGGACCAATCACATAGAACTATTGTGCTAATAAAGTTTGTGGTACTTTCTGTATATTAAATTGCCTTGGTTTCATGTTTAATTTTGGCAACATTTAGAGCTCGTGTGAAAAAAAGAAGGAGGGGAGTGATTGAAGACTTTTCCAACAAATGAAGCTATTACTGGATTTTTACATAGTGAATTGTCTGGAGAAGTGCAAATAAAGATTTCCCTAATTTGCTTTCAACTGTTCACAGCCACAAAAAAATTTCGCAGTCTTGAGAGGTCACAGAAAAGGAAGGGCCTAGTGAGAAGACTCTGTTTCTTTTAGCCAAATGTGGCAATATCTTTTCATGCAGACTAAGCTTTTCCCATTCCAGAAGGATGCATGTGGCTGGATCTATCAGCCTTGCAAAACCAAGTGAAAATGGACTGATGCAAAGCAGACACAGTAATAGAATGTATAATGACAATAAACCAAAAATGCTGGCAACATATAAGACCTACCTTAATTGTCCTTCAGTTATGTCCTTTCCACTGCGTTGGCAAAACCCTGGACTGTCTCTTTCACAACTGAGTACCAAGCAGTGCAGGGTTACAAGAGGGGCAAGTTTCTAATCCTTTGTTCAGGGAGGGCTGGGAGTTGAGAAGAGCAACTTCCATATGTAGGTTTAAGCTCCAGTCCTTCTTTCTCTATTACCATCATGAGACAATGTGCAGATATGAGAGGGGAGAGGGTTAAAAAAAAAAGAGAATACTATATGCTCTTGGGATCTCAAAGACTTTTACCTCAGGTGTTGGCACATTGACTTGTTTTTGTGAAGCTATGAGCTTATTCTTAAACAATATAGACAGGAAACAGCAGATGGCCAAATTGCTTGCAAATGCTTTTATATTACAGTTTATATTCACCAAGACACTTCCACGCTGACATGAGCAATGTCATTTTCTAGTAATGTTTGGAATTAGTCCCTTGGGTCACCAATTCCCAGGCATTATCAGATGATAACTCTGAAACTGTGATTACTTAAATATTTTTCAAATCCTGAAGTACTCTTAAAAGGATACAATTTGCAGCCATGGGAGCCTTGTTACTGTGTTGCTATCCATACAAATATCACTATAGTTGTGTTTTGAGTCTCCATTGTATACCCCCTGGTAAAAGAGTTGACAACTGGAAAGCAAAAAGATTGCTTTAGGCTGAAGCATGTTTCATCAGATCTTCATCAAATGTAGTTTCTCATTTTCCTTCAAAAGAAAAAGACACTTAATTTTTAGAAGAAACTAGGTATATTTAAACTAAAGCAAATCATCAGATTAATTTATTTTCCATTGTTTTAAAATATTTTTGGCCTTGCAAAATGAAAGAATACGCCATTTGACACTACATTATTATCAAAATATACATAAGGGAATTAGATATTCAAAACTTGCTACCGTTCAATTGGCTTCAAATCTTCCATAAAACTTCACAGCAGTTAATACCACAGATTGTATAGATTCATGCTGAATATTTTATTTGCAAATCACAAACTATTTTCACTTGTCTTCCTATGTGACTCTTAACTAAATCTAAATATTATCCTATTCATACTTGTCTGAAAACATATAACTTCAGTAAGCCCTGACTGTGCAAGGCAACATGCAAATAAAAACAAGTATATATTAGTTTGTAAGATTTTGCCTTAAATATCTTACATTAATGATAGTATTAATTCTCCAGTTTTGGTGCATTTATTATTTTGGATTATTTTTATGTAAGTATTGCAAGCAAGTTTTAATCTGCTAGAAGAAAGAAATACGTTAGTGGGAAAATGTATACTTATTTTTTATATATTTTATTAAGAACACAGAAAAAAATTAGAACCAACTACATTTTAAAAAGCTTTAATAAGTGATCTTGACACCTATTCAGTAAGTTTTTTGAAATCCTGATGGCATCAGTGCTTTGTACTTACATGTACAGAGTGATAAAGGTACTGAATCAAGGCCCAAATCAGAACATTTCAAGTAAACAGAAGGAATAAAAGTGTGTAATGACAAAAGAAATCATACATTAAATATGATGTTATCTGCATAGTAGCAGTAATAGCATGAATAGTGTTGTCAGAATATATCATAGAGTATATTGGATGCCAAAATGTCAAAGTCTGAACATGGAAAACATGTATAAACAAAAATTAAAACCATTAGAACCCCCTTATAATATACATTTATAAAATTACAAAAAAAAAAAAAAGCCAGAGAGAATAACATCACTGAAAAAGGTATTTAAAAGCATTCCTAACTTCCTGCCATAAAATTCTGATGTATTGCCAACAGCTATATAAATAAACTAGCTGTGATGTATTAAATAACATCTAGATATTAAACTGGAGTGGCTATTCATCACAACTTCTCTAGAAACGCCAGTGCTGGTGCATCTGAAAAGATTCTAGATTACAAATGTTAATAACGTTCTCCTAAGAGTTTAATTCCAGCTAAATGAGAGTCTGTCATAATAGCTCATTTTAACAAAGCCAAAACACTGTGTAGAGATGTATCATTTTCAACAACCATCTCACCAAGAGATATTTTGACCATGTCTTCTATGGTGGGTGTAAGAGTAGCATTCCTTGTCTATGCTTTGTATCAAGTCTTCCTGTGCCAGCCTCTGTACCATGATACAACATAAACAAACCATAACCTATAGGGAAGGATCTAGCTAAGTAACATTAAACTTAAAAGAAATTTCAGCATAATTCCCTCCTGATACAGGATGTCCTTGACTGTAGTTATCTGTTCTGGAAATGAGCGGTACAGAAAATAATACATTTAAAAGTGATAAACTGCATTATCCTTCAGCAGTTGATAAATTCCATGACTCCCAGCTGATTGTAGCATATCTATAACGGAGTGTGGTTGGCGTGGGCTGTGAATATCTTTGTTATTCATTCTGAGGTTTATAAAATGCCTACAGATACAATAGTGAGGCTTTATATACAAAAATTAAAGACATAAATTTCATACACAGCCCACGATGGGATGTGCTATGCAAAATGACTGCTGCTACTGCTACTAGAAATTCATTGACAATCCAAGCAGGGGTGTAATGTAAGCTAGAAAGGGATCAATTGACTAAAAACCAGAATCAAGTGTCTATATTTCCTCTCAAAGAGAATTATCCATGGTAGCATAATTTTAACTCTGCACCAGGCTATGGAGCTGGATAAGTTGAAGCTCTGGTTTAGCATGACAGAAAGAGATTAGAGTGACTAAACATGGCTCCAGCTGGCTCTGTACAATGGGGAGTTTACACTAGCCATACTCCACCACTGATTAATTGCTGCATCACAACACTACTCCATAGGTTCTACCATCGAAGAATAGATCAGATACATATGAATGCCTCTGGAAGGTGGGTCAGGAAGGAAAATGGGATAGCAGGAGTACAAGATGTTACAGGTGACAAGCAAGAACATCCATAAAAACAGAATCTTATAAAGTGTGTGGGAGAAGTGAGGTAGAACATAATGAGAAATTGAGTGTCAGTTAAAATATAGAAAAGACACAGATGGGAAATGGGTGGCATAAACACACTGACTGGTGAGCAGACAAACTTACCCAAGTTCTCCTTGTCCTTTCCCCTTCAATGAGGATTACTGAAAAGAAGGGAGGTGAGCAGCCAAAAACAAACATAAGAAAAGATGAGGATTGGAATGGAGAAACACTAAGGTGAATCTATCAGATTTCCTGTGAATGTAATGAGAAGGAGAAGTAGGTATTGAAAAGGAATATTCTCCTATCTTTGATAATGAAAGATGACTATTGTTTTCAGGAGAGACTTCTAGAAAATGACAGGTTCTATATATGTAAAAGGCCTAACAATCCATAGATGCCTCATGAACATAATTGAGGGTATTTCATCTGGGTGGATTTTATTGTAGTTTCTTATCCTGATATTTTAAGGACTCTACAGGTAACTTCAGCCTCATCTGAGAAACTGAAACCTGCTTATGGATAATGGACAAGTACAGAAATACCAAATAAATTTGTTACAGTGCTGCAAACTATTTAATTTTCCTTAGATAAAATTTTAAAGTTTTCATAGACGTGTAATAACTTGCACGTTACATATTTGGGAGAATCATCTTATAGGAAGCCTTTACAAGATCTTTCCAAAGCCTTTTGGATTCAAAATAATCTATATGGTTTTAATGCTGAAGAATAAAAGGAGACAAAAGAGGTTGATTTAAGCATGAACTCCTGCACAAACTCATGTCTTGATAGGAGTAATTTGTCTAATTTATTCCTATCTGCCTGTCACCTGACTCAAAGTGAACAATTGGCAGTTCAGAAAACAGAAAACAACATTTAAAACTAAGGAATTCACATCCTTCTTTATAAAAATGACAACTATCCAAATTTAAATTTTATTACAATTCATGTTGTAAAATGCATTGTCTGTGAAGCAAGGAATCAATGAAACCATATTTCCAACTGATTTGTGTCACGTATTTCATGTGTCACCTATTCCTTATTGCAAACCACATCCTATGTAACACCCTGATTGCATTACTTCCAGATCCTTCTCATATCACCAGACAATATCTTCTGTTTTCTCCTATGCCCTCTCTCTCTTTACTGGCGCCCCCCAAACTGCTTTCCCTGTTTCCTGCCTTGTGCATTACCTATGTTTTTGTCTGCTATTTGGAGAAGAAAGAACATTCATTACAGCTAATCAGGAGCTATGTGTATCCCAAATGATGAGCTAATGTATGCATGCTAACTGGCAAGGGATTTACTGAGGTATAATGGACAATGGTTGAGTTCACCCTGTCTTTTCCACAGAGAGGTATATTAAAAGAACATAACATTTTTTTCAGGTACTTAACACAGGATTCACTTTCATAAAAAGACATCTAAATTTAGATGTCCACATTTAGGTATGTAAGGAAACACTATACCCCTCAGCCCCAGTTTCAGTCAATGGAGAAACTGTTAAAGCAGTCAGCCTAGCCTAGAGAATAATCCATCTGATAAATTTACATTTAGGGACACCAACCCTCTCCTTGGGCTTTGTCAACTTAATTGCCTGGGAGTATGATTCTGTGGTCAGGAGTCCACCACTTTTGAGATGCATTTGGTCACCATGTGGATCAGGAAACTTGGACACAGAACCTACAAAAGAGTCTTCTGCAGTTGCAGGAGGAAATTATGCTGAATATATAAGTTTGTATTAAATGGCACTGGACAATTGTGCAAGCAACAGAACTGAGACTAGGTCTCCATTGACTGTATCAGGAATTTAGACACCTACTCTCTGTAGATACCTACTATCTTAAGTCAGCTACATTTACATATTTGACCTCAAACTGAATGCTCCTGAATGGGTGAAACTGCTGAAAGAGAACAAAAGTTTCAGTGGAGAATGTATGATGGCATAAGCCAGATTAGAGTTTTAGTTTCTGAGGCCTGCCTGCAAAATAATATGCATAAAAAGCACTTAAAATTAGAAAATATTAGAATTTGAGTTGCCTTAATCTGGCTCCCTCATGTGAAAACATAATGATATATATTTTTAATTTCATAGTCACATACTTTTTTTTCCCAGAGGACCTCTACTTCATTCAGTGCACAGAAAAGACAGTGCTCATTTAATGAGCAGCAGTTCAGTATTTTGTTTTCTCCTTATTCTTCACTGGGCAGCTCTAGGCCTTATTTATTGCACACAATTATAACACTGCTCGGAAGACAGAATTATTAATTTCTTCATGGGCTTTTCAGTGTAACTCATCTCTATCATGCATTCATTTTCACAGAACCCTTTCGAAACATATCCTCTATTTGCAGCTGAGATGCTAAGGCTTGGAGAGATTAAAGTCCACAGTATCCATAAATTTGAAGTGGCCAATTTAAGTCACTGAGGAAATTATTTTTTCAAGGACTTAACACTGCTTCACACTTTATGAGCTCTGCACATAGTCCCTGTTGGTATCATTCTTGCACAGAGTGCTCATCATTCCTGCAAATCAGATGCCGGGAGTTAGCTAGGTACTTAAAAAAAATAATTAGCGAACCATCATAAAAAGAATTGGCTTATATGCCTTGATTAGCATTATAGGATTCTTGACAAACCTGTCTCCATTTTCCATTGATCTTCTTTACCTACTTGCTTATCCCGTGTTCCATCTCCCTTGTGGAGTTCATCTTAGTTTTCCTCTCGACTTTGCATTGAAATTCAGTCTTCTGTACTATACTTAGTCTCTTAAAGGAAACATACAGCATCAGAAGTCACTAAAGACTTCTTAGTCTTAGTAAAACTTAAGTTTGTCATGCTCAGTGCCTAGAAAAGCCTGACTGAGCCTTCTGCCAGTGGCAGAACTGGGACACAAAGCCAAGAAAATCCTCACAAATACAGGGTTAATAGTGCTGTTTCTGGGACATTGAAGGGGCAGTGTGTGTGTGCATGTGTACACAGATGAAGAGCTAATAATTCTTACCTCACCCCCCCATTCTTTAAACCTTCACATCAGCCCCAATAGATGCCACATAAATTTGGCAAATAAAAGAAGGTGGCAATAACTTTGCTGTCTCCAGGTGTGTAATTCCCTAAACAAATCTGCATTTTATCTATGCATATAGATGACTTTGAGTAGCCCTATCCAACCTTTCTTTTCACCAGCTCTCCACTTCTTTTTGTCTTTTCCATTCTCCTCACAGAAGGATAGCACTATTGCTGTCACCAAGGTAACTGAACACAAGCCCAGCCTCTGCACCGTACTGTCTGCATCTATCATGTGCCTCCCATGGCATTTCAACTGAGCGATATTTAAATGATGCTAAGAAATCAAGAACCATTTGGTGTCATTCCTGTGAAGCTGGTGTAAAAGGATATCGATTTTGCAATCTGATACTGATAATCCTCAGTGCTTTCCATCCCTACCAGCCATGGCTATCTGCCCTGCATCTTGAACAGCTGCCTCTCATTTCAAGCTCCTTCACAAAGAACTGTTTGTTTCCTTTGGCACCATCCTTTCTCCAGCTTTGGCAACATCCATTAAATATGGAGTTTAATATTATGAACGTAGCAATGATTCATATCAATGGCAGTGCACTTAGGTCTCCTCCAAAATGATAGGAATATACTCAAAAAATACAAATCCTGCCAGTCTTCTATAAGGTATCTCTAGGGACACTTACAAACAGTTGAGCAATTGGACATCTTTTCCTAAAAAAAAAAAAAAAGGAAAGTTTTTCTTCAAAAAAGCAATGCTGACAGGATTGCAAACAGAGTACTTTAGCATAGTAATCATTGCTGAAATGCAGAAAATATTGTAAATGATACTATGATATGAAATTTTAGTAGAAGTGAAAATGAATAACAGTTTCCATGACACTGTGCTGGCTAAATCCCAGTAGATAAAGTCTCAAAAGTAAGAAGTCTCCAATTGAGAGGATCTTCCATTGAAAGGAAATTTTCACATAGTGAATATGAGTAATGAATGGTTATTAATGAACATACTAAAATTAATGAGCAAATGTAAAAGAAGACATCAGTTATATCAATCATGAGAAACATTTAATTTAGAAATTCAGAAGCTTATGCAATCAGTAGAAAAGGTTCCAACATGAGACTTAAATAAAAGCTCTGGAAGAATAAATATCTATTGACACAGGAGTTACTGAGTTCATTTCATCCCAGTGGTGTTCATTTCATCCTGCTGGTGTTGAGCCGTGTTAATACCTTGTAAGAACAGATTCCTTGTGAGCTTTTGCTGGAAAAAAAATGAGGAAAGTCTGATTGAGTTAACAACTGAAAGATAATGTCTATAGTCTAAAAGAAAAAGGATCAGAGAGGAGGAAAAATGTGAAAGGTATAAAAAAGAATGATAAAAAGGGAAGGGAAAGGAAGGGAAAAGAAGGAAAGGGAAAATGATAAAAAGAGAAAAGAAAAATGGAAAAAAGGAAAAATGAAAGAGAAAGAAGATCTAACCTTTAAAATGTATATAACGAAGAAAAACACTGTAACAACAAAATTATCAAATGGACTTCAGTCCAATAGCCGTTGAAATCAATAGAAAAACTTCTATTGGTTTTCCCAGGCCTTGGATCAGTCCTGAGGAGAAAGGCCTAAAGAGCTACAACACGCCAAAAGTAAAGGTCCTAGAAAGGGAACTGGATGGCAACTTGAATTGCACGTGGTAGAATAGAACCTGTAAAAGGATTTCCCAGTTGGATGTCCATTGTTTATTAAAGGATAGATATTCCATAAGTAAAATATTTGCAGAAGAGGAATTAAACCCTCTGGGTTCTATGACCAAGCACGTGGCAACAGACTCACAAATTTGAACACAATAGGGCTGTTTCTCACCCAGCTGTGCATAGAGTCAATATGATGCAGATTTCCAGTTCTGATTACACAAGCTCAGCCTTTTGCGAGTTGAAGGGATTATTTTCTAATTGGCCTACACCAACTTTTCAAAAAGGCCAGTAGTCAATGAATTGCCCATTACAACTGAGTAAAGGAAGCTTAATGTCTTCAACAAATTGCTTTATACAGTTGAAAAATACTGACACTGAAACTGAATCTTTTGGCTGTCTATCAAGCATCCTCACTATTGACGACAGCAAAAACATGGTTACTTTCTCTGTGCTTTATTTCACTTGCTCTTTTAATGCATTTTGACCTTGATTGAATCTCAGCTGCTATTTGAAAAAGATACTTCAATTTGAGCATTAATTTCATAATGCAAATTTTCAAGCAGCACTGAAGCTATTCGTTAATTTACATAATGTTTTTAGTGTGCTGCTGAAAGAAGATAACTTAAGAAAGTGTCTCTGAAAATGCCACCATTCTACCCATCTGTCGTAAAATGCATTAGCTTAGCAGAGAAGAAGAAGTTGTCCCTTCTGCTTGTTATAGAACCTAGTTATTGTCTTCACCACTGATGGCACACACAGTAGCACAAAATTGTTAGGGAAAGACAAATCAGTTGGGATAAATTGCAAGCCTGATTGCTACGTGCGTCTTTAAAATTTCAATATGTCAAAAATATATTGGAAAAAAAGACAATTCAAATAATTTTATTTCACCATATGTTCTGCTGGGAAATTCAGAGGAAACCAGAATGGATATAATACTGTAAATAATAATAATATACCTCATATGACTTCTGTTGTGCTTGAAGATATTTAACACCTCTATGATCCTCACATTTTATAGTATATCTGGACCAAAATATCATAATCTCTTATATCTGATTAAAAAAATGGTAGTTTATCACAGAGATTCATGCTGATTAAGAAGGCAAAAATGAACCCAAGCAGTTCTACAGAATTAGAAAAGCACTAATTAGCATAGCACGACCTGAGCCGCAGCCTTGGCCTGAATTCTGACATGGATTCTTGGTGTGGCCTTGGATATTTCATTTCCTTTTGCTTCCTCATGTTCACATTTTCATGATTTAAGGAAAACAACGTTTAATCAACTCCAGTATATGTTAATGCTTAAGCAGTTATGTTAAGCAGTCGATTATGAAGCACAAGGTTTTTCATAGCTTTTGGAAGATCCTCTGTCCTAGTGATAGCACGATTCTTTAGCCTTCTTACAACTGATTTTAAAAGGAAAAATACAAGGGACTGTTGTAGATTCAGTCATACTATCTGAATGTACCAATTCTTGTCTTGAAATCAAGGGCCTGCTTAGCACTTGGATGAGAGACCACTCAGAAATCCCACAGGTACAAATCAATGAGTCATGTTAAATTACAGAAACTGAATTAGTTCGAAGATTCTATCAGGTTTTGATTTCATGACTGAGCTGTTGAAAAACAGGAGGAAAGCAGTTGGACGGCTAACTGTCATCTCTGCCTTTGAAAAATCGCTGATATTTAACTCCTTCCTTTCTGATTCTTTCCTCTCCACCATCCCTTTGCTGGTTCCTTCTAGCTTGTGAGGCCCTGCACTTGCTCTGAGAACTAGCAGCAGGGAGTCAGCAGCAGTCTCTCTCTGCCACAGGTGAGAGAAGAGAGTGAAAAGGAGCTCCTACTGTCTTACTCCTCAGCCCAGTGAAACGTTCATAAGCCTGTAATTTTATCAGACAAGCTAGAAATTTTAAAAGTCAGGTGGGTTAGTGGAAGGAGCCCCTGTCAGCAGAAAGAAGATAAATGGGGTGTCTCCTTGTCTACATTTCCTTGTTTCACAGTAACTTACTTAAAACTAAGTAAGCATTAGTTTTCTTTAGGGGCATTGCTCCAGCTCTCACTTCAATATCATGCTTAAATGTTCCAGTAAAATTCTTAATCTTTCAGCAGTTCCCTCTCATGATACCATATTACTGATAGATTTTGGCAGTGACAAATGACGAAGAATGTCTGTCTCTGAAGCCATTCTCATTTGCATTCTTTCCAGCTACTTATCTGTCCCATTGGAATAAAAAATTAAAATTAAAAGATAACATTTCTGAGAATAATATTTAAGTAACACAAACTATAGCAGTGTTAGCATGACATTAAATTCAGTACAAAGAGCTTTCTGATTCCTCTGGATAAACAGATATCTGGTTTAGACAGAATTGAAAGTGGTTTTGATTAAAACCATTGCTTTCTCTGAATAAAAATATTTTTTAAGGCAAACAGTGTGGCCTACAAAATATGAAAACAACTGACAAAGTTTTCCTTTAATTTTTTTGGCTTGGTTTGACTGGTTTAGTGTTTTGAGACAAATGTAAAAAGGATAGTATTTGATATGAAAACAAATTGGTGTACTGATTTAATAAAACTCTTAAGCAAGTTTCACTCAAACTCTTCAGCAGAAAAATGAAAGCTGGTATGTTTTTTTGATTTACCAAATTGAGGCTTGCTTTTCCTTTTGATATACCCACAAAAGAGATAAAGCAGTAAGGAATCATCCTTTGATGATTAGATATCTAAAGCCTTTTTTTTTTATTGTAAACATGATTGCATACAAAATATTAGCAATGATAATATTTTTTGATATTTTTTGCAGCAGATATTGTACATTTCTTGCACATTTTTCAAAAACAAAGCATTTTCTTGTCTCACTTCATCCAAATTTTTTCTTAAATTCAAATTATTTTTCCAAATCTCTTCTACCTGTCTTTTATCCTTAACAAACTCTTTTCAGGCTCTTCTATTCACCATTTCTGTTGTGTTGATGTGTTGCTAATGCATATATAATCACGAGTATGCCTGTATTTGAGAACTGAATCCAGTTGTAAGTATGACAGTGGGCATGACAAATTGCTTAGGAAAGATTAAGCAAAACCATGCTTAAACAATGGAGAACTCAATGTTTTATAAATGTTTCCCCTTTTCCAGTTTTGCAAAGTGACAAATAAAGAAGGTGAGAGTAAGAATGAAGATGATACTTTCAATGACCAAATTCAAACAAAATCTGAAGGTACATGATGGGCTTTGGGAAGGACCTTAGGGCAGGCCCTGCAGAAACACAATGAGGAGTTTAAAATTACTACATGTAGATGAGAAATGCTCTCTAAGGCAAGGTATATAGATATTGTAGAAGCCTTGGAAAAAAATGAATAGAACTCTTGGAGCCTTGAGGAACTATACCTGCAGTAATTAAGAGAAGCCTGTTGGGACTTGGGCCTTTGCTAGTGTGAAAATGAAGATAGAATAAAATAGTTCAAGGTCGTTATGCGAGAAAAATACACAGCACTGACTAACAGTACCTGAGAACAGGAAAAATAAAAGAAATAGGTTGCTGATACAGAGCAGAATTAAAAGTTCACAAGAGAGATGAAATAAAGCTTTCATGGAGGGAACTAGATATGGAGTAGGAGGAGAGTTATAAAGATGTATAGTTGAATCTATGCGATTTTATTAGGTATAGAACAGAAAGTTTTAAGGAACAGTAACAAAATATGGGAAAGGAGAATGTGTAATTGCTAGTAGTAGCTGAGCTATAACAAAAGACCTCAGATACCACAGTGTCAAAGCTGATGCAAATGGTACTCTAGACTGGAAACCACTGTCAGTGAGAGTGAATGGTGGAAAAAGAAGAGGGTGAAGAAGACATATGTTGGCCAAGGAAACATAAGTGGTGACTTTGTCAAGGACAGATCAGGAACACAGTAGACCAGATGCTAACAATAAGTGGTGAAGAAAAAGATAAGGAAAGAAATTGCTGAATATAGTGAGCTTTTTTCTGTAATAAAGCTCATTTTAGCCAGAAATAGTCTACTTTGGTGTGGTTTCCTTTCGGGTTTTTTTGGGTTTTTTTACATGTGATTGATTGTCTCAGTTAAAGAATCCTTACATTTTCTTTGCTAAGAGTTCTTTGAGTAGGAAATACCTTAGGAGGATCTTTTCTTAGTAAAAGACTGGAAAAAGGATGGACTTTTTAGGTGTTTCATAGCAGATATCTATTATTTATGCTGATCAACAACCCCTTATACAGTTGAGACACCATGAAGGAAGAATATTTTATTTCAAATATTTTCAAAAGAATGTAACTTAAGGGTCATGGAAATGCATTATGCAGAGGAATATGTAGATGAAAAAGAAAACAATAAATCATCCTGTTGACAGTAAGCTCTATTAAACTGTTGAAAAGTCTTCTAGAGGAAGTGCAGAAGCCCTATCCCTTGAGGCTTTTAAAATTAGGCTGAACAAACAGTGGAAAACTAGGCTGTGGGATATAATCTTGCAATGCTAGTAGGATAACCTAATTGATCTCTTCCAGCTCTACCTTTTACAATTCAAAACCCACAGCTTGGGTGTTTTGCTGCCTCAGCTCACTGTGGGAATACAATGATTGTGGATTTGAAAGAGTGGTCAGCAGGAAAAGAGAAAAAGAGTTAATGAAAGGAAAAAAAGTGCCTCCCACTAGAGAGGTAACTGACGGTGCTAACAAATATCTCAGCAAGTATGATTTCCCATAAGGCCACCTCTGATATCCAGACCCAGGCAGCCAAACCTGAATGGAAGTTAATAATAATTAGATTCTGATGAGTGAAGGACTCACAGGAGTATCAGCTTTTCAGAAGGAGTTAATGAAAGGAGAAGGAAATACCCAAATTTTCCAAAATATTTAAAACTCAATTTAACTATGGAATAGTCTTTTAAGTGGTTAAATCTTCCTCACCAGGATGTATATTCCTATAAGGAAAGGGAGCAAAAGAGTCAGAGATGGAGAAAATGCTTTGGACTTTAACAAAATTGATCACAGCTGGGTGTTATTAATATATATGCATTTCCAGTACAGTAAGATTCAGGGTGACCCATAGCTATTATTCAAAGTCAGTATTAGACCATTTAATTTTCTGCTTAAATTCCTTTCCTGTTCCTCTCTCCAACTTGAGTGTTATGGCCATTCACCGTCTTCTTTTCTGCTATTCTTCCTCCTCATTTGCTTGTGCTCTCAATGGTGTTTTAGGAGACTAAAGTCCCTCAGTGCAAAATCCATCTTCTTGAGCTACTCTGAACTTGGATCAAGTGCTAATAGCTCAATAAATGGTTTATGACCTATCTCCATGAACAAAACTTACCACAGATGTGAATGTATTTACTGCTCAAAATTGCTGCATGCTGAACAGGATTAATATTTGTGCTGCTGGTGTGATGTCTCTGTATTAGGGCTGAGCTACCAAATTAACATTTAGAGAAACACACAGCACCCATTTCAGTGGAGGAAAAATATCAAGTCACCATTAAATTATTTTTCAGAGACTGCATTTTTGCTGGCAAAATGCTCATCCACTAAAATGGAATGGTTTGTTTATTTAGGAACACGTATTTCAGTCCATGTTGTTTCTTTCTCTGCTTCTTCATATCACCAAGATTTTCTTTAGCAATCACAAAAAAAAATGTTGTATTTAATTCATACATACCCTGCAAGGTACTGTCTCTCATATTTCAGTTGCTGAATGTGAGTTTGTCTCCAGGCTTTACCTGTGTATTCACAGGTACAGTTGTTATACAAATCACTGTTATGCTAGTAACACACTACTATACTGTTGCATATATTATCGTAACTGGCTGATCCAACAATTGTCCCAGGCAGGCTGGCTTTTCGCTCCAAGAAGAAGAACTCATAGATTTGAACAGCAAAGGTAATTAAAAATATATCATATATAAAAATATATAATGTATAATATATATTAAGAAAAAAACAAAACAACCTGGTTCTGCAATATGAGGAAGCAGTTCTGAATGAAAATATTGTCTTCATCAACTGACTATCCTTTAGCTTATTAAGCAAAAGTTAATTATGTTAATTATGCAGATTCTTAGCACTGAACTGCATGAGTTCAGTACCTGGACAGTTGACAAATAAATTGCATGCAAGAAAGTTGCAGTAATACATTTGCAATTTCAGAAAATAAGTCTCCACATAAATATTTAATGTGGCATTTCTCTTTGCTGGTGGTGGAATATTGCTCGTAAAACAGAAACTAATTGCTGTCATATGTCAGCAATGATGACTTCAAACATTAAAACAAACTGATGTTTATTGCTAACTCACACAACCAGGGTTGAATAATCTTTTGTGTTATCTGAGTCACACTTACTTTATACCCTCTTTACCACTGACCATATTCCTGCCTGCTCATGCTATTTACTTCTTCCACAGTATCCTTAGGTAGACATACTGCATACTATTAAAGTCCAGAGGATTCAGTCTCTTGATGGAAGGGCCAGCTACCAGCTCTCATTGTTATGTTCCCACTGCAGAAGATACAAAATCAAATAATACTTCCCATTATCCCCTAAAAACTGAATTGATCTAGTACCCTGTGTTTTTGTGAATTGGTTCTGAAATCTTTCCACCAGTTCCCCAGAATAAACCTTCCCCTATGTTTCAAAGGTGGAAGTTTATCCTCCTTTCTCCTTTTACTGCTCATCATACATGATTTGATGCAGATTTCCAGTTCTTACTGGACCTTTACCCACAAAGAGTGAGGTAACAAAATGTCAGGCATCATTCACACCTGTAAGATAAAATACTGTTTATAGCTTTATACAACCTCATACTAAAAGCCATATAATTTATGGTGCATTTACAGTGCTGTAAAGGCCATATTTGTTCTTCATACGTCATAATTCTCATTTCTTGGCTCCCAGGCCTGTGAAGGGATTTATTGTGTCATCTCAAGTATAGTTTCCTAGGAAGAATGAACAGCTCAGGCCAGTAGATTTACCACATACATCTGTCCTGCGTGGAGTTGCTATACAAACTGCAATATCACACTAGGATCGATATGATAATACCACAGGCTGCTGTTTATATATGGTAAAAGTGACACCAGTGTCTTTTACTATAGCTTTAACCTAGAAACATAAAACGTGAGGCAGATCTCGGAGTGGCCAGGCCAAGGCCAGTAGAAATGCAGAAATTAAGCACAGGAAAGCTTAATTCAGAAATTATAATTTTTCCTGCTAGAGCAGAACAGTTCAAAAGAGCATATTTTTGACCCATGTTGTTTTCATATGGTTGGATGTTTATGTTTTCCCATTGGAATTTAAGAATTTTCTCCCATAAGATCTTTACATTCATATTAAATACTAACTTTTTTAAATGGAATAGTACTATTTCAAGGCCCTTAGCAAGTTTAGTCATGAATAAAAAAAGGACTCGGGAAATATCCTTGAGTAGAATGTGTTGTTTTATTGTATCAGTGCCTGAAGGAGGACATAAGCAAAGGCTTGAAATGTGAGAACCATTTAAAATGGTTACGATGGTGACAATAGTTTTTTTGTATGTAATTTGTATTAAAACAGGGCAGAATTAATGCCATCACAATGTAAGTATTTAAAATTTAAGAATGAGGCTCAGCTGCAAAAGAGTGGACAACCAAATGACAGAAAATCCTGCCTTGCTGCTGGTTGTGTGTGTCTCATGACACATTTCAGGTGTGTGTCCCATGTGACGCATTTCAGGTGTCAGTAGTTACATATCTTTAGGTAGCTAAATCTGTAGCCTAAGAAAGTCCTCTAGATTTCCTCTGTTATCAGTGATATTTAAAAATCTATAACATTTACTGTCCTCTGAAGATATTTACTGGTTCATGTATCAGAGGGAGTTTAAAAAACAAGCTAGATTAGATACCAAAGGCAGCTAGGATGAGATTCAGTCTGAGACTGAGATACCTTGTAATCATTTATGCATGAGTATACATTGGAGAGAAAGACTCAGGAATCATCATTACCTCCTAAAAGGATCCTTTGCAGCCACGTTGCATTCACAATCATAGAGGAGACTGCCAGAATACGACTGTACTTTTCCAAAGAAGAGCCCTCCTGAACCACATAGGAATGATTTAAAAGTGTAGCTTAATGTTCCCTCTTCCTCATGTACACACACAAATGAGTATATTATTATCTTCAAAAAGGAATTACAGATTTTCTCTCAGAATGATCATCAAACTCTAAGGGCATTTTTTTTCTCTCCGGTTTAGGTATATTTCCTAAACGGTTGCTTATACCATGAGGATGTTGCATTGTATCCTTGCCAAAATAAGTATTGTAACTACTTACAAAACTTAGCCATATGCAGTTTCTTTCAATGAGTTTTATGATTCAGTAGCCTTTATCTCAAATAGCTACACTGTCAAAACCAGGCAATATTAAGTGTGAAAGATTTGGGTCTTGGATATTTGGTCCCCATTTGTAAGATGCAACTGGAAGGAAAGCACAAATCAAATGGCAGCAAACTTCACTCTTGACATGTCTGCAGAGTGCTACATGACGAGACCAGAGAATTAGGACTACTGGAATTTTCACTTTAATGATACATAAAATGTTCTAGTTTTGCCTCTACAAGGCAACTGGGAGAAGAGTTTACAGGTGGTGACTAGCTTATAAATGCATAATTTATTAGAAATATCACAATTAATTCAATAAATGAGGTTTATTTATGAAGTGCTTTATGAAGCAAGTGCTAAATTAAATAGGCCCCAGAAGTGCAGTAGAGTTAGCAATGTCATTTATAACAGAAAGACTGTAAATCTTGTAGGAGTTTACAGATGTTTTTATTTAATTTCTCTAATCCAAAAGATCTGACAAGATGAGGGCCACCCCAGTGTTCTTCGATGACAAAGCCCCTAGGGCTTCTACACTTTGCAACAAGTAGGAAATCCTTATTAATCCCTTTAGCATTTGTTGTAATGACATTAATCGTGATGAACTCTTCCCGTGTTAATTCAGATGTCACATAATTCCAAAAGAATCCCACTGAAATTTGAACAGAGCAAACCTCAACTAATTGGAGTAGGAATCATAAAATAACTCAGTGTTTCAATTTTACTGAAAAAACCCAACCCTAGCCACAACTGCTTTTCAAAGCCTGGCCAAGTTAAGTGAATCTGCTAGCCTTTGGAATAGCATTGATTACATTCAGTTTATTTGTGGAAGTCACATTTATGTGGGCCATATTTTGCAGCGCAATTCAGCATCTGTTAATGGATTTAAAGACATGAAATGACTGAGAAGTTAATCACTGACTTGAACTTGCTATTTTATATACCAGACTTCATGTCATTATATATTATGTTTACTGCATGTGTAACATCTTAATGCGTTATCAAAAACAATTCCACAAAGCCTGTTTGTGCTATTGCATCTCTGCATAGTGATAGTTCAAGGTTTTCAGGGGAACTCTGCAGAACCTTAGAGCTGACTTCCATCTTCTGTTGTGCTTTTTTTTTGCAAAACATGCTAAAGAAACCTTTCTGTGTATTCCTTACCCCAAACATTATATACCTCTAGTGCACTCATAGCAAAAAGTTCAAAAGTTCAATTCAGATGCTTTAAATTTAATGCACAAGAGAACTAAAAGCTAGTAAAATACAGTAGCAAGTAATTGTGCTACACATGCTCCCACCAAAGCCCCACCTATTAGTAAGAAGTTCAGTCTATACCCTACTTGGTTATCATTTGAGCTGTCAATAGCTTGCATTAGAAGAAATAGGTAATATAACCCTTCATTTCTGTTTAGAGTTGGCAGGTTTTTTGAGGAAATAAAATTACTTTTTATTGATATAAGAAATAAGTGTTAGGCTAATTACTAGGTTCAATGGTATTTCCACTTTACTGTAAACTCTGCTTGTAATCTTGGGCAAACAATTTATGACTACATGCTTTGAGATATTTCATGCAATACAGTGTAGTGCATGAGGGTTTATCATTTGAGGATGTGACTGCTATAGACAAGAGGGTCTTCACACATAACCACCATGGAATGGGCCTTTGGAAACCAGCTGAATGAGGCTGCAAAAAAAAGTTGTGAACAAAATGCATGAAAAAGATTTGGGAATTATGTGTATAAGTACTGGCCTGATCACACTGAAGTTCTCTATCAAGAAAGTAATCTCTGTACCTCAGAACAACCTGGTAAGATCCTTATGTTGATATTAGGTGAATAAGTCTTTATTTCTCAAAAAAAAAGAAGAAAGAGACATGCAACATAATGCTCAGGAAAATGTTCTAACTTGAGGGAGAAGAATTAGAGCACTGATCTAGGTCATAGAGTTCTCAAGTTTATACTCCTGCCCTGCTTGCTACAGCACAAGAAATGGCTGCTTTTTGAGCAAGGAAAATGGACCATGCACCCATGTAGTGCACTGTCCTCTATGAATTACTGCCAAACTCTCCAGCAAGAACTGTTCTATTTTGCATTCAAAATTAAGTATTCTTTGGGTCAGTGAAAAAGACTGATTATGTAAGCCCCTGCTTAATATACCTCATGGAATGAGGAAAAATGAGGTCTGGATCTTTGCTGCTTGGTTATTTATGCAGTGTATAACCTCCTATGGAAGAAGATGAAAAGTCACACACACAGTCCACAATTACTGGGCAAGCGCAGTGCTTGTGCTTTGAGAAACTCACTTTCTTCCATTAAACCAAGGTCAGAAAATCAGCTCAGCTCCTGAGTTTCAAGCAAGCAGTTACCTTCTGTCTGGATAAGGCGTGCAGTTATACATTCAATTTCACATGTTTCAAGGTTTAAGATTTGCTTGATTTGCTAATCCAAAGGTCTAGGAAGTCTCATTTTTGAGATACCACAGACTACTCTTACCTCTGCATTATTGAAGGCATGTGATCATCAAATTTCCTCGGTTTGTTTTATTTTTAACAGATTAAAGGATTATTGTGTCTGACTTCTAGTAACTCCATCTCTTTCCTAAACACCTTGATGAAGGTAGAGTTCTGTTTTCAGATTTGTGAAATCTACAACTTCTAGGAAGCCTGGAGAAAGAAATTGAACATAACTGAACATAGCCTATGTCCCTAGATGATGTCAATTTAACCGCAAGACAGTTACTGTAACTTAAACCATGTGAGAGAAAATTGATTAATATCTCTTACCTTCCATCCCCTGCAACATATACCTTCTCCCACTGTCATGTACAGATCATTTTACAATCACTATTTAAGGCAACTAATTTTTTAAGATTTTTGTGTATGAAAGTTGCCTCCTTCCCTAGCATCTGCTACTGCTTACTGGAAGCTCACACAGAAATATTCAATGAGGTGCTTCATGCACATTAGTTTTTCACCCCTTCCATCCCTCTTGTCAGCCACACCACCCACTTCATCCACCTCTCCCATGTATCCAGGGAGTGCACGTAACTGTGATGTTTGTTGGCTTTTCATTTCCTGTTTTGTAAAGCCCTTTAATCTTAGAGAAAAAAAGAAAAAAAAAAAGGTAGACAAATAAAACCAAAAAAAACAAAACCAAAACAAACTCCACGATCACCCCAAAAAATACAGAAAAAGAAGCTGTCAATAAATTAGCCTTCCCTCTTTCACGTCAAAGGAAAACAAGCAATCGGTTTAATAAACAGTATAGTAAATAATGACAGAATCATTCAGCTGTAAGAGAACCCCCATTTCTATAGGACCAGCTATGACTTTGCAGAAATAAATTTAAATCACCAGTCTACTTTGCACTCATACAGCTAATATTATGGTTTCTCAAGTAAATTAGTGGATTTTGGAGCATTAAGACTAAAATAAGCATAAACACATGGGATTTTTAGAACAGTTACAAGTTGGCTTTACAGATACTTGCATGGATCTCAACCAAGCATCTAATGATAGAGGAGTGAAAAGCTCACTGCAAGTAGCTTACTTGTTATCACCCAAAGAGTACATTGGCACAGACCTCCCAGGGTCTGGGTATCCTGATGAAATCTCTTCTGTCCCTCCATAAAAACTTCTTCCCAGGCTTTGTCTCATGCCTTCACCTGTGTCCCATTTTCTTTCCTTATTCAATCTTCCCATTTTATCTTTGTTCCTTTTGTCTACCAAACTCCAAGCTTCCTGGTATGGAAAGCTCCAGATCAAGCACTTTATGCAACAGTCTTTAGGCAACTTAATATGTAAGAAAATACTGGATGATGGTGCTTTAATCTCATGTGTAAAATAAAACATTTCAAAGTTTTGGATGTTTTAAGAAAAATCGCAGAGAGACTACTACGCTTTCAGTCTGTTCTTGATTTATTAGGGTGGATTTTCACAATGCCTTTTTAAGTAGTTGGGCAATCTGGTACAGAGGTGCTGAGGAGTGCTGGCAGGTAGGATCTAGGGCTGCTAATGCCATATCATCACTGATATCCTGTGCTACTTTAGGGTGTCATCTAAGCTCCCACCTCAGTTTTCAAGTGCCCACTGCTGAGTACTTGTGTTCTGATTTACGAAACTGCCAATCTTCCACAGTTCCGTCTGACTTCTCATTGTTAATGGCAGTAGGAGCAATGCCATATGAATCACTTCACAGTCTTCAGATGGAAAGCTCTTTGGAGCCTACTTCTCATCTGCACTAAGAGCCTTTACATTGCTGTGGAAGTATAAGGGAGACTTAATGTAGGTGTAAATGACACTTTTACTTACCTGCAAATCTCTTTTTCATTATCAATGTCTTTGATAAATGAAAAATATTTGTACATATAGAATAAAACCTCTTTTTGTTAGTACACAGTCCTCTGTACAATTGTGTTACTCCCATTGAATAGCCTTTCTGAGATCATTTCTTGCTCATGGAAAAAGCCAGTGGTAATTATGGATCATAGGCACAACGACATCTTGAACAGAATTATTAAAGACCAAATTCCTCAGGATGATTGTCTCTTCTACTCTCTTTCACTATGAAATATGGAATTGGAGTAATTTCCACTTTGTTTATACAACTGAAAAGCTAGTTGACTGGATTAGCCTTTCTTCCTCACCAGTCCACACCATCAGGGGTAATTACAGAAAGAGACTCATCTGACTGTGTTAAGATGTTTGGGAGAAATTGTTTTCTAGAAATTTCTATCCCAGACAACTAGATAAAATGGCTGTTTACATTTAACAGTAAAGGTTATTGGTCTGCAACTCATACAATATGGACAAAAGGTATTTTTGGAAGTAGGCAGTAACAAAGTTCTTTGTTATATGTGATTTAATGAACTAGCTTCAGAAAAATTCCTTAAAAACTTTGAGAAATGCTATTGTTTGCTTTATAAGGAAAACTAGCCATTTTCCTATCTGGCCACAGTTCTGTGTCAAAGTTATTGACAGAAAAGACAGGTGTCTGTGAGTGAAATTATTTGTAACCTTTAACAAGAAAAGCTTTAGTTTGAACACTGTGAGACTGCAGGTTTACAAACCATTTGATTAGAAGGAAATAAATGAGAATAGACAAAATACCTACCCCCTCATTCCATGAAATAAAAAAGATGGAAAAGATTAAAACTGACAAGTATAAAATCTTTAAATACCACAAAATATTTTACCAGAGAATTTTCTTACAAAGATTATAGAATAGAAATTGAAAAACAACAGATCAGAACCAAACATTTTTTATGCAGGAAATGTATGAAAGAAGACTGCTGGTGGCAAGAACACTAACTAAAGAAACGAATTCCATTCTAAGTCAGGAACAGTGATATGTTTGTGTAATTTTGGTATGCTACATACTCAAAAAGCAGGCTGAGCATCTAAATGAGAAAGATATTCTCTCAGAAAGTTTAATATTTGGCAAAAAGATTTAGGAATTTCATCATCTCCCAGGAGTCTAGAACATTTATTTTTTTATTTTTGGTAGCACTGTTTGCAAGTTCTTATACTTTCTAGAAGCCTTACAGATTCTTTTTCTGAATCTAAGCTTTCACAAAGTCACTTTCCACTCTGTTGGTTACAGACAATTCAGCAAGCAAAAATAGACAAAAAAGAAATTATAAATATACCAAAAAGAACTTTGATAAAACAGCAGCTGGTCACGACTGCTTTTCCAGTGTTATTATTATAAATATGGCTGCACGGTCTTTTGTTATTTCATGTTTAACAGTTTCACAAAAGCAATCGTAGGAACTCAGAAATATAATACATCAGAGATGGAGGCGCTATGAAGTTGGAACTCCCTGTAATAAGAGTTTCTAAAAGTCTACTAGGACTTGAGAAAATCTGCTTTATAATCATTTGCTGTGAAGCAAGATCTAAGAGCACACATTGCAGTTCTCACTGAGTCAGTATGCTATTTCGTACTCTACTGATAGACAATAGTCTACTCAAGATAGTTTCAAAGTAGTGGACCATGTCCTACAGATGTCATTTTGCAGTTCTACAGTACCTTAAGCCTGTCACATTACCAATTTCATTCTTTTAAAAGAAAGCAATATAAATGAACAGAATTACCACTAACTCTAACATTTATGTAATGTACAAGATGGATAAAACAGTGTATTGAAAAGTATATGAATTTTGTTTGCTGCTGTAGATACATACCTACATACAGAGAAAATATTTTTAAATGCAGTTCTTCATACTCTATCCTGTACGTTGCACACCTGAAATAGAAGTGCTTACCAGTATACGTTACACGTCACAAAGCAATTTATTTTGCATATGAAATGCCATGTGCAATCATTCAAAGACTGTACTTCTAATCAACTCATATTTTGTCATGATCGTGGTAAAATCAGGTGAAGAATAAAGGAAAGAGAAGGAAATATTCACATTGCCAATTTTAAACAATTACAAGCATAGGAAATTAGGACCCTACATTCTGTAAACAGTCAATGAGTAATGATAGGATGCCTGATGTTAGGCAGTGTTGAATAGTTAGACTGACCATATATGCCCTAGAGACTCTTAGTGTCCTTTGCAATCCTGTAAGTAGCAGTTGTTCCCAGGTTTGTGAAATATAGATGGAAGAGCTTACACAGCCTTGCTTTCTATATGCACTTTGGTGAAACATCAAGACTATATTGCAACTGTACAGTGCTTCCAGAGACACCGGAAACAGAAAAAGTTAATTAGCAATTTTCTTTAAGAATCTCTGGACTTTTTTGATTGAGATAGACAGCATAATGGCTGAATGAGATTTAACAAGTACTTTCCCAGCATCCCAAGTGCTTGATTTACATTGTCATATAGAATTACTTGGTATTCTGTGTGAAACATTATTTCTTTCTTTCTTTTCCTTTTCACACAACCAGCCACTGGGATATTATTGTCAGAGTCTTAAAATGATTTCTTAATGATTGCTTGTTAGGAAAATAAAATGTCTTTCTTGTCTCTTTTTCCTCTTTCTCTCTCTTTTGAGGATGGATAAATCCTCATACTCTTGTTACATTGGCTGTCCATGCTATAACACAGTGAGCCATAATGTTGTATAGATTATTTTCTCCCTCTCAGGACCAGTAGCAGCATCATCTAGTAGGGAATGACTGAGTTTATTTCAGGAATGGTGTAGGGAAGAATAAGAGCTTTGAAAGCTAAATAGGCACTTGAGGAAATGAGTATATGGGAGAAAAATCTGTCTGCACAAATAAGCCGTGGAGAAGAGACTTAAGTAAAATCAGGGGTGGAGAAAGATGAAAGATAAAATATAAAAGGGAGAATGGAAATAAAGAAGAATCAGACCAAAAAAGTGAAGACTACAAAGACCGTTAATGAAACGAACTTTGGGAAATAATCCTAAGAAGATACTGAGGTTTGTTTGTTTCCTCTTCCATACTACTTTTTGTACATACTTTTTGTATGTCTCTTAGTATCAAGATACACGAGATATTGTTTAGTGATAATTTCTAAGGTTCTGTGTTCATCGGGAATGAACTAGAATCAAGTTACTACATTCAAATCAAACCCCAGATTACAAAGATGTTCAGTGTAATTCATCTGACCTACCCAAAAAAAGATAAGTAGGTTGGATAGTATAATTTCTTAACCCAAAAGGATTTTAAAATTTGCTTTTGGCTTTGGAAATCTCATCAAGCTTTCATTGTATCTTTAAGTACTTCAGTATTACAGAACAAATAAACATTACTTCTCCCCTTGCCAGGTATATGCTACCAAATTTCTTTTTCTTTTGCTGTAACTATTGCTCAGTTAATTCTCTTTTCAAACTAAATTGAGATCACCAATGTTCCTCACAGAAAACAGGTCAGTGTACAGCCTCTTGAAAGTAACCTGATCCATTTACCAGTGATTGACATTATGACTTAACAAATAAGACACTCCAGTTCTACCATGATATTCCATTTTTCAAAGCACAGAGAATTGTCTTAGTTCTAAATTCTGCGTGCCAGAACTTTACCTGACATAACCTGTCTGGGGCTCCAGTGAAGAGGCATTGGTTTCTGCTACCTCAGGACCCCAAGCAGATGGTGTTTAGATGTGTAAGTCCACACAACGACATTACCATAAAAATGTAGCTTTGACTTGTCTGTAAAGTTCAGTGAGTTGAAAAAAATAATCAATTTTGGAAGTTAT
>JANHGB010011975.1:0-20020 GCA_026283785.1 Coracopsis vasa | reverse complement strand
ATGGCCAAAAATGGCTAAAGCTGGCTAGAAAGGGTATAAACTGGGTTAGAAACTGGGAAAAATTGGTGAAAAATGGTAAGAAGTTGGCAAAACCGGGTTCGAAATGGCCAAAAATGGCTTAAAGCGGGTTCGAAAGAGGATATTCTGCGTGAGAAAAGGGAAAATATGGCACTAAGTGGATTAGATATGAGCAAACCCATGTTAGAAATGGCCAAATACGACACAAAAAGGGTTAGAAGTTTGCAAATCCAGGTTAGAAGTGGGCAAAAATGGCCTAAAGATGGCTAGAAAGGGAATAACAGGGTTAGAAATGGCCAAATACGGCTTAAAAATGGTTAGAGGTTGGCAAAACCAGGTTAGAAATGGGCAAAAATGGTTTCAAGTGGCTTAGAAATGTGCAAAACTGGATTAAGAAAGGACAAATATGACTTGAAAGGGTTAGCATTTGGCAAAACCAGGTTAAGAAACGGCAAAAAATGGTCTTTGGAAAGAAAGATATGGGCAATCTTTTCAAAACAACTATTTAACTTCAGAAACATTGCGGGAAAATTTTAATACTGTAGTTCATGTATATGAACTATAACGTACAATGTAAAAAAAGTGTTTTATCTAGGTCCTCTCTCAGCCTGAGAGCTGGAAGAGTAGATAGAAAAGACAAGCTGTCATTCTCCCCTATTCTCTGTAGGTTTCCTGTTTATTACATGCTTGGAACTCTGGTTTTGGTCCACTACATTGAAACATCACCAGATTGGCTTTTATTACATCCTTGATTTAGGAGCTAGATTCTGTAGTAGTGGGTTTAAGTCATTGGAGCTATAATATTGTTAGACCACGATCAGAGCAGGGTTACTAGGAAATAATATCTTTACCAAACAAGCAGATACATTTTGAGCAGAAGTAGCACACTTGCCACTCTTTAAAGTCTTAAATAGAAGTAGCAATTTGAAAAGTGTTCCTCTGTGTTGAGTTTAATAATTTTGAATTAATTTGGGTGATGGAAGAGAAATAGTGATTGGTATCCCTGTAATTCTTGTAAAATGTTCTGATGGCTGTGATTAATAGAATATTTGCACTTGTCTGCTTTCCATCTCTGAGTTCCATATTACTTGCAAACAGTTAATCAGGAAGAAAAGCATCTTTCATTTATTATTCACACTTAGAGTATAGACAAGTATGGATTGTACAAACAGCTGGAGGAGGTGGTTACACCTGTTGGCTGACCTCTGCCTACTTGTTGCTGCTTGTCTGCCATAAGTATTGCCTCTTCAAATCTTCTGATGGAACTGCTTTTGGAACTTCTGCTTTACCAATATCAGTCACACTTAGCAAATTAAACCTTGGTGAGTGGTCTTCAAGTCATGGTCTATGGACTGCTTTTAAGGCATCTGTAAAAATTAAGTAATAAGTTAAAACCCAAACTTGCTGCCAGGAATTTGCACATCATGTCAGAAGGCCTTCAAAGAAAGAAGTACTGATGACTACCAACTTAGAGCTTCCGTGTAAGTAGAAGGTGTTGTTTCTGTTTAAGTAGATTTGCTAATTCTGCCAGTAAGAAGTAGTCTTGCTAACACAAGGCATTAGTATGCCTTTTATGCCTATTAAATGTGAGACAACAGTAGCTTTTGGAAAAACAGTGAGGACATGCTGCTGAGAAGAGCTATTTTAACAGCCTTCTCTAGGGAAGAAGTCTGTTCTCAGTTTTACACTGGTAAACTTTTTTCTTCTTTCCTCTCTTGGAGTAGCACATTGGTTTTGGGCTGATGACACTGTATTTACAGAGAAAATAACCACATCTTGCTGTTTTAGACTGCCAAATGCCTTTCTATTGTATATGAGATTTAACTGTTTATTTAATGCATTAACGTAATACAGAGTTGTCTTAAAATAATGGGTTAATTCTGAAGGTTTCAAAACCTCTTGTGAAGCTTGCTGAGTGAAAAGTTAGGTTTTGGAACAGAAATACAGGTTTTTGAGAAACTATGTCTGTATGTAAGTAACAGCCCTTTCAGCACTGTTAAACTGGAAAGAGAATAGGTGATACCATTCACTGTGAAAAAATGGGGTGTGAACATGTAAGTGAAGCTTTTAAGATTGTATTTTCTGGGTAATGGGCATGGTGACTAATGATGTAGTTGGAATACCCACAGAGCAGTGAGAATTTGAAATGCCCTGTAACACAATTACCTAAATAATTAGTGAACCCTGAAACTCTTTGCTGCTGCCTAGGCCCGAAAAGGAATATCTGGAAAGAGACTGTCCTTACTTTAAGAAAATATACTGTGCTAGTGAGTCTATTCTTTATTCTGGGTAAATCTGATGGGCTTCAAGAAAATAAAAGGTCTTGAGGAATGCTCCCATAGAAGGCTTTTATCAGGGTTTGAATTCAGAAGTTTCAATCAGAAAGAGTTTCAGAGTTTTTACAAAGGTGTGAAAGAAGGCAGGCGCATTGGAATTTTATCTTATTTTCTGGCAGCTTTTTGCTCAGTTTAGTGCTAGCCTACTAGGTAATTTGGATACATTCCTCAAACCCTTCCAAGATTTCCTGGTTCTTTATCCACAACCCATTAAGTGGGAGTTTTGTTGTGGTATTGCTGTAGTAAACACTCCTTTCTTTCTGTGTGTGTGTGAGGAAAAAGTTGTTTGGTTTGATTCGGGATTTTTTTCCCCTACAGAAAATTTCAGAAGTTTGTTAACTATAAAAACACACTTTGAAAACCCAAAGCCATATGCAAAATGTGTTTATCATTCGACACCTAGCTCTAGAGAAAGGATGAAACATTAAGACATGTTGTAAACCTTGTATTTGGGTAATACTGGATTGTTCTAATGTTTCTGTCAGGCATTTCTGGTATTGAAAAAGAGAAAAAGAAATTATGGTTCCATGGTGAGAGGCTGGCTCTGCAGAGAACAGGACAAAAAAATCAATAGCCCAGCATCTTTGTAGCTAGTTTGGTCGGAGATAGAGCAAGGTTTTTTCTAATGTGGTTAATGTTGCATACTCTTTAGCTACTCCCCTTGTTTCTTTCATTCATTCTCATACAGAGTGAAAACAGTGAAGGAGTACAGCATCCTTTGTAAAGTGAGTGTTACCAATGTCTACACTGTCTTGGATGTAAAAAAAAAAAATTTTTAGAAATAGGCAAATAATAGATGCAGGAAGGCGATGGGGCTGTCATAATGAATGAATGTGTTTTGTAGTGCTTTGGGCAATGATGTGAAGTGTTAGATGAAAGACAAGTGTAAGTAACTAAGCCATACATTAATTTTTGGCAAACTCTATGTAGAAGATTTAACAGTTAAGTGTAGAAAGAAACATGGGCCTTGGTAAATGCTGTTTTGGGGAAATAAAAGAATAAAACTGTATGTTGTGTGATTAATAGTGCACAAATGATATAAAGACAGATTTGGGAATATCATACTGACCATAACTGACAATGTTGGGCAATACGCTGATTATCAACAGGAATCTAGACCTGCTTCTCCCCCTGCCCAGAAAAAAGGTTAAAGCAGTAGAACAGTAGTGATGTTGGAAAAAAAAAAAATTGGGGTTAATGGAGCCTTTAATAGGGTTATAAATTAACAGGAAGATGAATGATGATCGTACTATTTTACATTTCTTATAGGTAAATAATTATAGTAATGGATAAAAAGGAGGTAGTTTTTTGTTTTTTTTTTTTTTAAAAAAAGATGCTTTTGGCTACATTTGGCTGCAACCCACTCGCTCTTAAATAGAAATTAGTCTAGATTAGAGATGCTAGTCTTAGGTGGTAGCTTAAAGGGTGGCCAGGCCATTCCTATGAATCACGTGGATGAGCCTGGAGTTGATGGATGTTTATAGAGATTGCCCAAGGTGTAATTACTGTGGAGGGTAGAAAGGTAAGTAGGTGTGATTGCAGGCTGAGGTAGCCTTGAACCCAGCTGGACTTCACACTACAGGATTTTGAAATTTTGCCTGAGCTGACTTCAGATTTTGTAGAAGTTTTAAAAAAGAAAGTAAGACTAATATCCCTGAAGTACTTAACTTTTAAGGGCTTAACAGCTTTTAGAACAAAATTGATGTTTACTATGCATTAAGTAGCATTTAGGTAAGAAGAAATTAAATGTTCTATTAGGCATGAAGTATGTTTTTTTTTTCCTTTGCTTGGATTCTGTTAAATTCTATGTAATATCAATTTTGCATTATCTACCTCAAATTTGTGTTCACTCTGGAGGATCACACTCAATTTTCTTTATTTTTAGGTAGCAGTTTTGAAAAATAGAGCAGGTTTAATCTGAGACAGCTCATGCTTTCTATAAGAAGCCTGAAGAATGTGAAACAAATTCAAGATTTCTTAAGTGTTGTTCAGTGGTACCACATCCAAGTATGTTTTTCTTCTGCAGTGGCTAAATCATTAAAACAACTAAAAAAAGCCTGGTGGTTGCAGTGTGTTTAGATGGCATGCAGTCACGCTTCAAAGTAGAAGATGACTTAGCTTTTAATATCATAAGCCTGCATAAACTAATTCTGAAAGTTTAAAGGACTGGTGGTATTTCTTATTGAAGCATGTTAACAGGCTTAATGAGTGCGAACTTTGGTTGAAGAATGGATTAATGGAGCTTTGTTGCTACATTAGGTGATGCTGGGGACTTAAGTATGTAGGATTGGTCTGCATATGGGGTTTGGATATAAAATAAACCTTTGTAATGCACGTTTGCACATTCAGTTAAAAAAAAACAAACAAACCCTGGAGCCTTCTGTCAGACACAGGGGAAACCCCATTTTTTTAAAGAAGAACGGCTACATTGATCCATCCTTTAAAAAAAATCACTTTGTTGAACAACAATCACTTATGTGATGAAATATGGCCCACAAAACTTGCAGTAGTCCTCTCTTGTGCTGGTTGGGGTGATGTACCTGTCATGCAATAGTGTGGAAGTCTGCACTGGGAATATGCGTTTCCCCAGTACAAATTCACTTCCAGGGATTAGAGATGCTTTTGATGTGGCAGCATGTAATGATACAGAATTGAAAAGAGGAGAAAGTGTGGGAAAGCAGCATTGAATATTCTTTGTGCTAAGCCTGACACTGCTGCGAAAATATGCATGCGTGTCCCTTTTCTCCCTAGCTCTACTTGCTTGTGCTTGCTGGGTTGCTGGCTACAGTTGCATGGTTTCTAGATTGCATTGAACTAGAGTCACTTCAGCACAATCTTATCAGCACTTAGAAAATAATGCAAACTATCACTTACTGTGGGTGGGTTGCTGGGTGTCTGCTTCATCAAGGTAGTTATCCATGTATATGCACTTATCTGTGAGAAATCCAAGCTGTGAATCACCGTATCTTGAAGAAAAGTTTAAGGGCAAGGTAGTAACAAACAATTTTGCAGTGATTGCTCCAGCATTTGCTCTGTTATGTGGCGGTAAGGTAATTCTGTAATACAAATACATTAAAGGTTGGGAGGAGGGAGGGAAATGAGTGATCTTGCATCTCAATAAATATAGTGTATCTTCTCTGAAAGAACACCATTAAGAGGCTTGGTTCAGTGGTTATGAGTGAATATTTCAGTTATTCAGCATAATTCAGTCTTAATAGCAAGCACTAATAAGCCAGAAATGAGATCAGTGGGTTGCATACTGTGCCATTCATAGGGAACAGAAACATATTATGCATGTTCAGTGAGGGTCCAAAGACAACTTTTATTTTACATATGTAAAACAAAATATTATCACAATTTTTATTTTATATATAAGAAATAAACCATAATAAAATTATGGTTAATGTATTCAGTCAAATATATTCTGGTGACAGTTTTGCTGTTAAGAATCCTTCTCTTTAAAACCCTAGCTGTTGTCCCCTTCTGGTCATGATTTCATTGCTGAGATAAGTAATTTCTGTGCTTTCACCTGTATTCATGACTTTTTTTTCTTCAGATAGTTGAACCACATTCTTTTGCATAATCAGAAGCGAAAAAAAATCTTGAAAACTTACCTAATTTGTAGAGGAGAATAAATCAGGTGTCATTTCTGTTAGGGAAGGAGTATACATAAACATGTGCTTGTTTACATATTTTACTAAATATACTCATTTTTCATTTGACAGGATTTGTCTTTAGTGAATCTGAATCCACTGCATTAGAACAGTTTGAAGGTGGCCCTTGTGCAGTGATTGCACCAGTGCAGGTAAGATGTTTTTATTGTAGAAATGGTTTAAAATTAGTAAGCCCAAAATCTATTCTTTATGTATGTGGAACTAAAATAAATATTAAAATAATTGCAGACCAGTTGTATTTGGATTTCGTACTACAGTGTGGAGGAGACAGAAAACTCAATAGAAAGGCAGAGATGGTCTGATTTTGAACTATAATTTTACAGAAGTGGATTTGTTGGAGGAAGTGGTGCAGCTTGATCCAAGCAGAGGTTAACTTGGGAGTGGGTATTGCAGGGTAAAGGAGAGAAGTAAAAGATCAGATATAAACGTAATCCTAATCCTTTCTCATCTGTCGAATTCCCTGTCCTTAAGAAGGGTAATATATGTGTCACAATGGCTGCTTTAGCAAACTATATTAGAAGGGTTTGAAGTAATCAGTTTTTGAACCTGTCAAGGTTTGCTATGTGAGAAAAGGAGAAATGTTAGCAGAATAATTGAAGTATGTCAGGTGCATATATTTTTATTCTGGATACATGTTTAGGATTTCAGTTGTGCCTCAGATATGTCCAACCACCTGTGATTGTGATTTTTTTTTTTTTTTTTGTTCTCCACTTTTAAGTTTCTGAGACAGTTCACTCCTGTATAGGTTATATGACCTGTAGGCTGGGTCTGTTCTGCTAGAGCAGTTTGTCTAATCCGTGACTGCTCTTCATTCTCTCAGGAGCACCCTGTAGAATCAGGCAGATACCGAGTCATGGGCCAGATTACTCTTTTGATGACCCGCTCTTGACTCATTCTTACACAGGTCAAATTCTGCAGGTATGTCTAGGTCTGAGTTGAGGCCTTACCCACTGATAGTGGAAATTAAAGTCGTGTAGCAGAGTTAATTTGATCATGAACTGGAAGGTATCTCGGTCAGACAACTCACATTGTGGAACATCTCTGGTGTATATAATGTCATGGTCCTCTGTTCTGGTTACTTCAAGATGTTACAAACACTGATCCCACCAAAAGACTTGTACCACAGGAAGAAGCACCACTTGTGTAGGTCGTAAACAGTCAATAGAAAAATATTGTGTTATGAATTGCACTCTGTAACATGGCTGTGTCTAGTTCTGTTGTCTTAAAAACAGATGTGCAGTGTCTCTGATGCTAGAATTACAAGTCTTTAATTTGGAGGAGTGAAGGGAGTAAAGAATAGGACCAGTTGGGTCCTTAAAGCAGTGCCAAGTCTTTACCGTATTGCATGTTTTTGTAAACAGTGGATTTGCAGATTTATATGTAGCTAAACTTCCTTGAAATTAAGTAGCTAAAGCATGTTTAAAAGTGAGATGAATTTGAGGTAGGGATGGAGAAAGTGATCAAAGAGATCTTGCAGTGTGTACTGCTGCTGTGGATTACTAAAAAAGATGTGCAAAAGATCAGTGATGGGAGAACAGGGTGAGTCTGTAAGGGAAGAAGTGAAAGTTGAAGCATCTATTTTTAAGGTGCAGCAAGTACCTGAAACAGCATCTTAACAGAGTAATTACAAAGACCAAGAGTCTACTTCCCAAAGGTTTTTCTTTCATTATTCCTTCTCTTTGAGTCTGTTCTTCTAATTACAACATTAGTGTTGATGGAAAACAAAGCGAGGATATGCATATGCATAGTTTTTCGTTATTCTTGTATGTGAATTATGAGTTGCAGTGGTTAAAAGAGATGGGCTTCTTACTCCATTAATACAGTCCTTTTGAGTCCGGAGATGTTTATGTAGATATACACTCTGTGTATTTGAAGCATACTTGAGATTTAAACTCAATTAAGTATGAGACCACCTTTGTAGTTAGTTTGAATGGGAAAAATCAGTAAACAGTGCAGGCTCAGGGTCTCCTACTAAACGATGAGCAGCTTGAAACCCTTCTAATAACATACAAAAATGCTTTGTGACACAATGTAAAAGTTGGCGTGTCTTGTATTTTAATATTATTTTATGTTTTGATAACAAAGGCATTCCTTTTGAAGAGGCTTTTTACCAGTGAGAAGTCTAATTGGAGAGACTGTCCAGGTACTGAGACATCTTCTTTTTCTCCTTATTTTTTCCATTTGAATTATTTGTAAAGCATGTCGCAGTACAAAGACTTTAAAATATTGTATATTTTAAACTGTGCTCCCATGCCATTTTGAGTCATACAGTACGTGTACATCTCTCTAAACTCCCATTTGTGAGGTCTGTCCCTGTCCATAGTACTTCTGTGTTTTATAAATATTTAATTGAAATCTATTATTAGGAAAGGAAATGGATTAGAAATCATATTAAACCACATTTTTCTAAAGACAGCTTTATAATTATGTGGTCCAGTATAGTCCAACAGCAGTTAACATTAATAATTAATAAGATAAAAGTAATAAACTCAATTATTTAGATAACAATGTATTAAAAAAGATACTAGTGGCTTATATAACGTACTGATTAGCAGCAACTGAACTCATGTAGTTTTCTGATATTTCAGAAGAGGACCAGAAGAACCTTCTCTGTCATACATTATGTGACATTTTGGAAATGGCTTGCTCTGATAATTCAGAGTCGTACTCTCTGGCAATGTGGATAAGAGGAAAAACAACTGAAGAAACTGCTAGTATTTCTGAAAGTCCTGCAGAATCTAGTCGTCAAGAGGAACAGCCTTGTAAGATGTATTTCTATACTAAATTACCCATCACTTACTGAAGTATTACATTTTTTTTGAGGGGGCAGTGCTTATTGTTATTACACAGATGGGTTTTTTTTCGCCTTTGCGATTCCATTAGCAGCAGATGAATTTTTGTATGTTGTAATCAGAGGCATTGATCCTTCTTGTTGAAAGGAATATGCTATCTATAACTGGAGTTCTAACACGTATTTCTTTTGAATTTGAGCAATTTTTATAATTTTTCAATTTTATTTTGTTATTTATTGGGACCTGGTGTGCCTTTAATTTTAAAAAATCTATATGCTTCCTAGCACTGGAAGAATACTTTGATGTGTCACTTGTTGCTTTATTTCAGAAGAGCTTTTGTAGGAAATTCTGCAGTGCTTGATCTGCTATGAAATATTCTGGATCCCCTGTTACGGAAAAGTAGTCTTTTTTTCTTTGATTATATGCAGTACCAAAACAGCTTAATCAAATCTAGTAGATTAAAGAGGGTTTTGTTTTGTTTTTTTTTGAGTTAGAATTTTTTGGTTACCTGTTTTTTGGAAATCCAGCTTGATATTTTGCATAACTGCAATAACTGTCATAACTATTGTTTCCCGAACAGTTTGAAGAAGATTCTGTACAGTTGTTCCATCCAAGGCATTAAATGGGGGTTTGGGTTGATGGCAAATTGAACATGAGTTAAGAGTGTGCCCTGGCAGTCAAAAGGGCCAACTGTGTCCTGAGGTGCATCAAGCACAGCACAGCTATCTGGTCGAGAAGGGTGATTGTCCCACTCTGCACTGCAATGGTGAGGCCTCACGTTGAGTACTGTGTGCAGTTTTGGACATCTAAATACAAGAAGGTCATTAAGCTATTAGAGTGCATCCAGAGGAGAGTGACCAAGATGGTGAAAGGTCTTGAGAGCAGGACTTATGAGGAGCAGCTGAGGTCACTTGTTTTGTTTAGCTTGGAGCAAAAAAGGCTGAGGGGTAACCTCATCACAGTACACAATTTCCTTAAGGGGGGCAGCGGAGGGGAAGGTCTTCCAGAGAGCTCCAGAGAGGATCTCCTCTCTCTGGTGACCAGTGATAGGACATGAGGAAATGGAATGAAGCTGTGTCAGGGGCTGTTCAGGTTGGGCATTAGGAAAATGTTCTTCCCTGAAAGAGAGGTCAGTCAGCACCAAGACTGTCAGAAGGAGCAACTGGAGGACACTCTTAATCACGTGATTCAGTGTTAGGTAGTCCTGTGAGGAGTGAGGGGTTGGACTTGATGATCCTTATGGGTCCCTTCTAATGGGAGATTCTGTGATTAGTCACTGACATCAGAAATCTAGTAAACATCATCTGTTGCACTAAGGTACAACATCTAGTCATCTAACTGCTGTGGAGCCAGTGACATGGGAAGTTTATCTATGCACGCATGATAATCGAGACATGTATTTATTAATCTTTTATTAGGAGATACCTAACGTTAAAAGATAAGCCTCTTTTTCTTTTAGTTTTTGTTCCAAATGTGTCCCTTCAGAAGTATGAAAAGCTTTTCACATGAGAACATGCTTATAAAGGTGCTATCTTTTGATGGAAGGAATATTTTATTCTGCAGTTTGTGGCATAACTACAAAGTAAGAATTTTACAAGTAGATTTATATGTGTACAGCTAGCTATAGCAATTAATAGTGCTGGAGCTCTTTATGTTACAAGTCATCTTCATCTGCTTCTCTCAGACGCTCCATGTGCTTTAGAAGGCTCAAACAGTAATTAAAATGTTACTTAATTGAAAAAAAAAAAAGTCACCACCTAAGCAGGGGTTTTGTATTAGGGAGAAGTATAGAGAAAGTTGTAGGTACAACTTTTGTGTTTAAAAGAAAAAAGAAAATTTTCCTTTGCAAGATAAGGCTGTTGTAACTGAAATTCCTAATTTCTGTGGATTTTTTAGTTGTCTCAAACTTTTTCTCGTATTATGAAGCTTCCTTTGAAGAAAAAGTGAAGCAGAGCCTAGTAATCCATGTGCTTTTACTGTCCTGTTTATTAATATATTGCCTTATTCTAAAGAACTTTTAACTGTAGAAACTGTTTAGCAGAAGGTCTTGTTAAACACAGTAATTGCTCTCAAGACGCAGTTAATGAACTAATCCATTCTGTTACATATCTACATTTTTCATATTTCTGTACAAGTCTACAAGTTCTGCATGACTTGTCCTCAGTACCATGGAATGTTCTTAGGAAGAGCAGGATGCATAGCATGAAGTCTGCTTTTGTTATGAGCAATGTTAATCTTCGTTGTTCTCATCCTACATTACCTGCTAGACACTGAATGTACCTCTTGTATATATTTTACAGTTCAAACAGTATTTTACTTAATGTGTATAATGCAGTACACTTCCTGATTTAATATGTATTTGTTAGGGTTTTTTGTTTTGTTTTTCTTTTCTGTCCTGCTAGACTAGCTTCTTGCCTGGTTAAGCTTGGGACAAAGATGTGGAGAAGAAGGTATTATTAATAATGTGGAGTTCTGTTACTACTAGTGCAAAGGAATAAACTTATTTCATGCTTGGTTGCTGTAATCAATAAAAATAGGAACTGGCGTTGTCATTGTTGGTAGGACTTAAGAGATGAGTGGGGGAGTATTACAAATACAGTTCCACATGGCAGGCTACTGCTAATTGGGAATTGAATATGGGAATGTGTTTATAATAAAACCATGAAATATCATTAGACACAGCATGAGTTTCTATCCAGTTGTGTCTCTCATACAGCTTATGTTCTAATGCTGTTTGTTCTCTTCCTCTCCTCTAAGCACTGTTTTTATTTAGCATTGTTTGGGTTACATATAGTTACACTTTTCTTTAGGGTTTCTACTTCTTTCCGTTTGTTTAAAATAGTACTCTTACCATTTCACTCTGTTCTGTAGTAACAGAATGAAACTGCCTATCATCCTGCTGTGTGAACAAAAGGTGGATTCGAGCACACTTACTGAATGCAATAGCATTTTTCATCTGCTTTTGTGGTGTATACCAGTGACTTGTTGTTGGCCATGCATTGGCTGTAGTAGTGCAAGTTCCCAGGTTCAAAGGTTGCTTTATATGATTTAGTCCCTTTAACTTTCTGCTTACAAAACATACGTTCTTGCATCAGGGTTAGTTCCTGTATCATTTTCTGCAGTTTAGATTCATTATTTCATATTTAAAATAAAAGTCTTAAAAATACATTTTCTTAAGTTTAGTTTTGCTCTTGGTAATGTAATTTTACCGATTCTTTGTAGTTTTTCAAAAGTCAAAACCTAACACTCTTAGGACTACTGCTGCGTTATTTCTGAAGTAGAAAATGAAAGTTTTCTATTGCTGCAGAAACTGTTGCATTTGCATGTAGGAGAGTCAAGTGCATCTTTCAAAATATAATCAGAAAGGGCATAAAAAGCCTTCCCTAGAATTCTTGTGGGAAGAATTAATCAGTAGTATTAGCTTTATGACTTTGGGTCTTTAATGAATTGAATGCAGCCAAATTCAGTAGCTACATGGTCAGACATTTTTTAGATATTCATCATTAAGTGGCGTTTATCAGAAGGCTTGTTTGTATTATTCTTCTAGTAAGAATATAAAGTCCTTGTGGACCTAAAGGGCACTAAAAACTGCTCGAGTCTTAATATTTGAAAGACTACAGAATTTGATAATTGCACAACTGGCAAGTGTAACTTCCCCTTGGTAAAAGAAAAATTTGATTTTAAAAGTTCATTTCATCTCTTTGGTTTGGAAATGTTGAGGGGAACAAAGGTATAAAGCCTGTGTTGAACTTGGGAAGACACTAATGCTGTATTTTTTTTCTGTCTTGGGCACAAATCTTACTTGAAAGGCTGTTTATTCATTATTAAAAGAAACCAATGAGAATTTCTTTAAAAACAGGATGTATAACACTGTTTAGAATAATTCTACTTGTTTGTAATAAATAGACATTAAAAGGGAAAAGAAACCACCAAAATTTCGGTAATAGAAATGCATATATGAAGAAAAAATACAGCTTACCTACATTGATAAAACGATCCAAATAATCATGCTTGCTTTTCTAGGAAATAATACTTCTTCTTGACCTGCAAAATTATATTTACAGTATGCATATGCTTGATAACTTTGTGACAGCCATGTTTTGTAAACAAATCAAGTGCTTAGTATTTGACAAATATTTTCAAGGCTACCCACTCCAGTGGCTTTGTGCTTTTAATAAATTGATTAGTCCAAATAGAAATGTTCTCACTGATTTGTATGGTGGAATCTTAATGGTGCGGTAAATTAGTTTATACTAATCACTTAAAAAAATTAAATCTCAAGGGAGGATTAAAAATATAATTAAAGCTTGAAAGTATACTAGCTTGCTGTGTGTATCTTGTGTCATTTTTTTGCCATGTGTAGTGCTGAAAAGTGTCTCTTGTGTATAGCTGCCTTGGCTGTCGAAGAGCTTGGCTTTGAGCGATTTCATGCATTAATTCAGTAAGTAATATGTTGGAACATTTAAAATACAGTATTTTGAAGTAACACTAATATTCACAGCCCTGAAAGGGGTACGTTCAGGAACTTTTTGTGTTACACATCAGGTTAAGCTTAGATTTCAAGTTTTGGTTTGGGGGTTCTGGTGGCTTTTCTTTGCATTTTACTGTTCAAAATGGAATATTTTGAGCATAAGCATTAGCTTTAAAATAAAACTGGAGCAATGTAATGCGGGAAATTTGCCAAATAACTTGTGCTTTTCAAGTATACGAGCACATCTTACTAAGATTCACGTTTAAGTTGAAGATGTTAATCCTCAGTATTTATACATAGTCTTCACAAGTAATTCTAGCTGAAAAACTTTATATATACAGAAAAAAAAAAGTGATGTAGTATTTCCTCTGATTTGAGACAACATAAGAAGCATTTATAAGAGTATTTCATCTCTAAGACTGATTTTTGTTTCATGCTTTAAAAACTACTGTCTCCTGGGGGTCTAAATGCAGAGCTTACAGTTCTAGTAATAGTTGTAATCATTATACAAATAAATCCCCAAAGAGGAAATAAAGAGCAACAGAATTTAAAGAAACAGTTGAGATGGAAAATGTTGCTAATTAGAGCTACAATCACTACTGGTTATCATATCAGTAGTAATTATAGTTGTTCTTTAAACTCATTGTCATACGAAGAAAGATGAAAGAGGAAGGTATACAATTTTTGTGATGTTATCTGATCAAAACACTAATTTCCTGCTCCTCCTACCCCTTCCACTCACCTCCTCCATCTTCGAACTTGTGGTACCCACTTTAGTTTTTCTCAGTCTTCACTGCAAATTGACACTGGCATATGCCTTCAGAGCAAGATGAATGATGGATTTCAGAACTGACTTTGCCTTGCATACCTTGTGTGCCATGCATACCTATTGAGAATGAAAGGTAGATTAAAAATCTCAAGTGTTAGCCAGAATAAACCCATGTATGGATATATATTTTTGTAGATGTTTGTTTATCTTTTTAAACAAGACTTAATAAAAGTATGAAAGAAATTAACACACAAGTTTATCCAAGATAACAGAGAGTGTTATCTAGTTTGAGTTACTCAATACAACTTGATGTTTGTGTTCTGAAAAGTATTTAGCTTTATCCCAATAAATAGAAAGTGCATTACATCACTGGAACCTTGATGTAATTTTTCCTTTCCTGTTTTTTTTTTGTTTAATTCCATTTTTTTTTTTTTTTCTCTTTTTAAATACATGATTACCTGGAGTTACCGTATCATCCAGGCAGCAGCCCTATTATACAACTAGATAAGTCTCCCAGATGTTAACATACCACTCATGGTTTTGAATGTACTAGTTTTTATCGCAGCTAGTGTTGCAAAATCAAATTCTCATGGGAAATGTAATGATTACTTTGAAAGCCTGAAAGATGTTCTTACCTGATCAAGTGGAAGGTTTTTTTTTTTCCTCCACTGTTTATGGACTGAAAGTCTTTCAGAATGCTGTATAATGCAAATTTATTTTGGTGACATATAGACTGTTCAGTTTCAGTAACAGTGTGTTGTGGAATTACTGGTTCAAGCCCCTCTGCTGTTTCACAAGTGTGTATAACTTTATACTTAGTGTTTACATAGAAAAACTATGTTAATTTTTGCACATTGCTCCAGAATTATTCATCTTCTGATGGGTAAATACTAATGACTTTATGGCAGTTATAGTAACTCCACAACAGCTGCTGTGTCATTCTGTATGTAACACCAGATTTACTCTGCTTTTACTTGGGTATTTTCATGTTGGGTATTAGTAGGTCTTATTTGTGCTTTGTGACACTATGCTAATGCCTCATCTAAATACATTCTTCTTTTTTGTTGGGTTTTTCTGTCTTTAGTAAACGAGCATTCAAAAGCTTCCCTGAAATGAAGGATGCAGTTTGGGATCAGTATTCAGTGTGGACAAACAGATTTGGTGTATTGCTCTTTCTGTATTCTGTAATACTCACAAAGGTTTGTGGGCTGTTTGATACTTTTTGTGTGTGTGTGGTTTTCTTTGTTAGAAGAAAGTTTGATTATATAACCCTTTTTTTTCCATAAAAGGTGAACACAAAACTGATAAACTGAATCAAATCTAGACAAATGCATGGAATAGTGTCTTCATTCTGTGTTGCAGTTCATTTCCAGTGTAAAAACCTGAAAACCTCAGTCCTTTATTTATTTTTTTTTTCTCTCCTTTAATGGTAGAATTACATATTTTGGAAACATTTCCACATAAATCCCCAACATCTCTTTACCAAGAGAAGTGTGTTTAGGTATCAGTTCATATAAGGACATCAGCCTCCTAATGTTTTACTGTTGCATTCTGTTGTTGTAAATGTTGCAAGTTATTCCTTAAAAGAGCAAAAAGTTTGTAATTTTTCTGCAGGGTATTGAAAATATTAAAAATGAAATTGAAGATGCAGCTGAGCCATTGATAGATCCCGTTTACGGTCATGGAAGGTAAGCTGCAAAATATGGTTGCTGCCTCTTGAAATAGACTAGTGGGCTATTTTTTTAATGTTTCTGTAACTGATCATTCTTTTGGGAAATTATTGATATGGCAACAAAGATTCAACCATAACTTTATAATAGCTAAAAGTAACACATTTCTGAGGAAATGCTTCTGTTATTGCTGAATTTTCAGAGGAATAATTCTCAAATTTGAGGCTACATTTTTATATCGAGGTGTTGGTTGAAAGAGTAGAGATGGTATTAGCATCACTGAATTACAAATACAAGCTAATTAAAGGAATATACTTAGTCAATACCTGCTTAGCTGACCAGGTAATACAGTATTTTTTCATTTGTTAGAGTTAACCACTTTTTTAGAAACAAATTTTATATCCCTTTTGATAGGCTATTTCTTTCTGTTATGTAGCCAAAGTTTGATTAACCTCCTGTTGACGGGGCATGCGGTTTCTAATGTGTGGGATGGAGACAGAGAATGTTCAGGAATGAGTAAGTTGATTCTATTTTATGCTTGTTCATATTTTTTCCTTACTGTGACCTACGGATTTGGAATGTGCTCTGTGCTCTGTTTCTGTTTTGATAGTCTCCTTGTTTACTGTCGTTTGATTTAAGCAGACCTTCAATGGAAATAAAACATACTTGCACTAAATCTCCGATGTTAATATTGATGAATACAGGATTGTCAGCTACAGGTTGAAATTATAAGAGAACTGGTGGCCTGAATAATGGAAGGGAGTGCAGTCTTTGCAAGTTGTGAAAGTTGGTCTTTACACTGGAGATAGGGCCACTGTTCAGAGCAGCCACATCAAACTACAGAAATGGACTGACAGGAATCTCATAAAATTTACTCAAGTCCCGCATCTGGGATGGAACTAGCCTATGCAGGAGCACGAGGCAGAACTGGCTGGCTAGGGTGCAGCTTTGTAGGAGAGGACCTGAGTGAGTTGCCTATGAGGCATCAGTGTGTCATTCTGGCAAAGAAGGCCAGCTGCGTTGTGGGCTACATTAGGAGGAGGGTAAGCATCGGGTGGAGGGAAGTGATGGTTCTTTCCCTCTGTCTGGCACTTGTGGGACCGCCTCTGGAGTGGTGTGTCCAGTTTGGGCTCCCCTGTACAGAAAAGATACTGACGGAGTGGAGTGAGTGTGGTGGAGGACCACAGAGATGATTGGGAAACTTTTGTGGGTTTTTTGCGTTTCGTCTTGCAAACAGATTATTTGAAAGCGGGAACACTTGGATTATGAAAGTGTTTGCATCCTCTCTGCTACTGCTCCAAAGTTTATCTTGGGTTCATCACCACGCTTATCACAAGGATTTTTCCATCATCCAAGTCATCACTTTTTGATTTTTAGATTGTGATTTATCAGTCTGAATTGTTAGATTATGATCAGTCTGAATTGCTCTTGCACCTTTCCTTTGCATTGGGATAATTTGCTGGTTTACAACTTAATATAACTTTTTTTGAAATCTGTGCAGTTCATCCCCTGGTTTTTCTTTCAGATTATCTTTCTGGTAGACATTATTCGTTAGTTATCCAAGTTAGAATTGTTTTGTTATTCTGAGAATGTTGAACTCTTTGCACTCCGTAGTATTTCACATTTAGGTTCTTATCAGTTCTGCCCTAGAAATCCAGACCTCCCATAGAAACATCTGTCTCTCTTTGGGGTAAGAGAAGGACCAGAGTATACTCTTTTGTACATTTTAAGAGTCTCGTATTACGTGTCCTGTTTTTCACCAGTTGAGTAATTGAACTTAACTAATGTTGGAAGCCCTCCATTTTCTTCAAGTTCTTGGGAAATTTACTGTCAAACCCAGCTGATTCACTGTTCTAAGTCTATAATTGGTATATTACAAAGTGATTTCTGTAGTCTATCAACAAGAAGGATGAAGAACAGCCAGTACTGTTCGCAGTTGCTTAGACAAGACTGAATTTTGGCTACATTGTCACATTTCCTTTATCAGTCATGTTTGTTATCTTCTTCAGTCATTTCTCTAGCATTTTGGCTTTCTTTGGCTTCTTTTCTACCAATGCTATGAATTTTTTTTTGCAGAAAGGTTGCAGGTGTAAAAATAACAAGTACTAAATGTATTTGCTGACTTTTTTTTTGAGGTTAGCTTTTTGTGTGTTTTTTTGGTTTGGTTACTGGTCACTTGCCTAAAATTCATCTGGTCAAGCAAATACAAGTTGGAAGGTTTGACATTAGTATTGTACAGAGTTGATTGCCAGTGCTGCTTTATCTTTCCATGTATAAACATAATGGAAAGATTTCAGGTACTTCTGCGATTAGGAACTTCTGAAAGTGAGGGCAGGAGAGGTATCCCTGGTCTTGGGGGAACAGTGGTGCTAAGGAGCTGCAGAAAGCAAGAGATGTGATGTGGTTCATGGCATATTTTCAGGGGCAGCAGTGAAGCATGAAGCAGCAATGTGAAGATTCAGCCACAACGCAGGAACAGAAAAGATGCTAGTTAGGTGATGCTGTTATCATAAGTAAACACATCTACTAAATTGTATTTCTGAAATGGCATTTGACTTACAATTTTTATTCAGAAGTTATGTAAAGCCACTTTACCTCGTGTTCAGCTGTTTGGATAATAAATTTTTAATTAAGAAGTAAATCTTTAAAATTATTTTAAAGCAATTTTAAAGGTCCTGCCAGTAATTTTATCAGTGACAAAAAAACATACCAAATTAGAAACATCAGGGATTATCAGGTAGTTTGCAGATCATACTCAGAGCTCTGACTCTTACAGTATTGCATATTTTCCAAATAGGCTCGGAGTTACTAACTGAGATTATTCTTGGTTACCACTAATAAGAATACCAGTGGAATGATGCATCTTCTTTAACTGTCTGTGTATTCCCCTTTAAATCTTTCTTCTTACTATATTCTCTTCTCTTGCCACAATTATCCACAATAGGAAGAATATAGGGAGATAGATATATTTTTTCTCTTAAAGGGTTTCATTCTTATGTGACATGTAGCAATTTAATATAAATACAGAAAATGCTGTAATAGGTTTTTCTAGTAGTGTCCAAGAATTCCTGATGTGTTCATGTTGTCACTAGGTGGCGGTATCCGATACGGTTGGAAACTATCATTAGATTTTTAAAACCGTCGTTTGTTTGGACCTGATTTTTTTTTGTAAAGGCTTGAGGTTTCTCCTTTTTTAGAAATTGGAGTACGTTGAAAAAGTACTTTTTGAAAAAGGAGAAACTAACCTTCTGACAAGAGGTGTACGTATTCATTTCCTTAGGTGATCCTTGGTGTTACCAGATCTCTTGCAGGGGTGTAGGGTTTTTTTTCTGGTGAGTGATGATATAAACAGGGATGAACTTTGATTTAGAGCAGCTTGTTTTGCTTTGTTTCCTTGTATCTCATAGAAGACTGATTTTTGCTTTTGTGCCTGTCTTCTCAGTTGACTAATTCTGAAGGAGGCATAGGTAGACTGGTGGCTGTGGTGAAGTTAACCTAACAGCTTTCAGATACAGGATCAATGTAGCTTGACTATGAGATAATCAGTTATCTGTGAAGGGAAGAAAATACTTAAATCATAGAATCATTCCAAATCATTTTCTGAGTACTAAGTATTATTTATATGCGACTTTGCTGTACTGATCTGAGCATTAGCTCCTAAATCTGAAACCTTAGTTTAGCAGACTGAACTTTACATTGGTATCTGTGAATGATTTTTAAGAAATACATCTGATGTGTTAAAATTTAACATTCTATTGCTTACTTCTGCCATTCGTTTCCCTTCACTGAACATATAAATGTGCTATTTTTGAAAAATGGCTGTCCCCTAGTTTGAAGGTTCCTTCACTAGTGGGTTTTTCGGGTTTTAGTTAGGCTAATTCTCTTGCCCTCAGCTCAAAGAAAGCATGAATTGTTTCAGCATATGGTAGTTTATAGCAGCACAGCTCTAAGTCAGTGAGATAATGGGCTGCTGCAAAGTATTATCTGTGCCCCCCTCAATGTTTAATTCCAAGCAAGTTTAAAGATAATCCTTAAAAACACAGTTTGAAATCAAAGAATTCTGCACTGCAAAAAGAACCTTTTAATATGTATAGCTGACAACTCTAAGGAAGGAGTTGTACTTCCAGGCCACAAAGGTAGGAAGCAAGTTAGTATTTGTAAGGTTTTGGCAGTTGTTTTTTTGAAGTCGAGTTTTTGTTTGGGTTTGGGTTGATTTTTTTTTTTTTTTTGGGGGGGGGGGCAGGGGGGTTTTTCCGTTTTTTTTTTTTTTTTTTTTTTTTTTTTTTTTTT
>JANHGB010011974.1:40408-62165 GCA_026283785.1 Coracopsis vasa | reverse complement strand
CAGCTCCTTCAGGACCCGCGGATGGATTTCATCAGGTCCCATGGACTTGTGCACATTCAGGTTCTTAAGATGGTCTCGAACCAGATCCTCTCCTACAGTGGGCCTAGGGTCTTCACTCTCACTGTCCCTGCATCTGCCTTCCAAGACTTCGGTGGTATGATCCAGAGCTTGAAACTGTTTGGTGGGCACAGTGGTCATGGGTGTGAAGTTCTGAGGAACAATAATTAAGCAGATTGTTAGACACTTCTTGACATAAAAGTAATGACAAGCAGAGATATTGACTAAAGAGTCTGACAAAAAGACATAAAGCTACAAAGGCAGAAAGATTCTGCAGTGGCTAAGTAAACTCAGATCTCCCAAGTCTGTATCTACTCCAACCTGTGTGTCTATGAGGGAGTCTCTCTTGGGGCAAGTCTACACATTCATTGCTTTTTACACTGCAGAGAAATGACTTGGCGCTAGCTCCAAAGATACTGAGGTTAGCCTGGCCACCTGGTGAAGTGTTCTGCTCCAGCTAAGAAATCCAGCTCTGACCTAGCATCTCTGCCCTTGACTGAGTAAATGCAGCAAGTGAGGGCAGTATTAATGTGAACATTTCCGATTCTGCTGTGCAGTGGTGGTGGTACAAGATGTAGAGCTCTGTCGCCTCAGATCTGCTTTGCCAACACTTGACTAATGGCAGTTTTCTACCTAGCATGGATGATTTGATGATAAATATGTAATGGATTGTCAGGCAGTTAGATATGTGGTGATAGAGGCCAGAAATAAGGAGGACCTTTGGTTCTTACATTAATCCACAATGTAATTTGCGTAAGTTATATGACTGGTCCATTTTCCTTGCCCATTTAATAATGTATGTATTTTAGGGTGAGGTTTTCCAAGCCACCTAGTGTATTAAAATGCCTTTTTCCCCTTTCAGTGCCTCTTGAGTCTCTAAATCAGATTCTTCCTGCTGCTTAGAAAGAACTCTAAAATGCTTAGAGCTTTTACATAAGGAAATTAAGAAGTGCAAGAATAAAAGCCACAAAATGCGTATCACAGAAGTATAATTATTATGGCATGATGGTTACCTCACATTTGAGTACCTGTTGCCCAGAGAAAAGAAGATGAGAAATATAGAATTAAGGTTAGAAAGTACCATTTCTTCTGGCACCTTGTGTAGCTCTGACCACAGGTTTCACCTGCCTATTCCAAAATTGAACTCAGTAACCTGTGTTTGACTGCTGCACCTTTTTAAGGAAGGCAAAAAATTTTGAAGTGAAGGCCTGAAGCAAATGGGCTGACGACGTGCTTTGCTGGCTTATTCTAATGGCAGATCACCTTCCCTGTTAACAATTTGTACTTTATTTCCCCTTTGGATCTGACTTTAGTTTTGAGTGGCTGGATTTCATTTTGCCCTTCTCTGCTAGATTAAAGAGCCCTTTAGTTACCAATATTCATTTTTTACAAAGGCACTTGCATACTCTTGTCAATTCAGTACTTAGGCTTTTCGATGAAGTAAAAAGCTGAGTTCTCCAAGCCTCTTTCTCTAAGTCATTTTTCTACAACCCTTGAATATTTTTTGTCTGTTTTCTGCACACTCCGATTTTTCACCTGTATTCCATTGTTAATCTCTCTAATGCCTGAGTGTGATTAAAACAGTCTTCCACTTCTTATTCACCCTCCTCTGTTCATATATGTGGCAGTTTCATAAGCTCTTCTGCCGTAGGAGATGGTGCAGGATTGCTGTCATGGTTTAAACCCAGTCAGCCATAAATCAGAACCACGCAGTCTCTCTCTCACTCCCGCCCCCTTCTTTCCCTCCCCCTGGTCCTGGAGGAATGGGGAGGAGAAGCAAAAAGAATGTAACTCCCACAGGTTGAGATAAGAACAGTCCAGTATCTAAGGCATAACACAAATCACTACTGCTACCACCAATAATAATAATGATAAAGGAAATAATGAGGGGAGAGAATACAACTGATCACATGCCGACCGATATCCAGCCCGACCCAGCAGTGAACTAGCCCTTCCAGGTAACTCCCCCAGTTCTACATCCTGGGCATGACGTGCTGTGTTATGTGTTTGGGTCAGGTGTCCTGTCTCTGCTTCCTCCCGGCTTCCCCTCCTCCCTGGCAGAGCATGAGGCTCAGAAAGTCTTTGGTGAGACTAAACATTACTAAGCCAGAACTGAAAACATCGGTGTTATCAGCGCTGTTCCCAGGCCAAAAGTCAAAACCACAGCGCTGTACCAGCTACTAAGAAGGAGAAAAAAACGACTGCTACTGCTGAACCCAGGACAATTGCCTAGCCACTGTGACCACTAAACGCTTTTCACTGTTGCTAGTCTTGGGATGTAATCTTCCAGTCTATGTGCAGAGCCCTTTTGTCCCTTGTTCTTTAATGCATAAATTAAGAAAATCTCACAAAAATGTGTTTTGCTTGTTGGGTCCAGTTTACCTACCATCCTAGCATATATCGCTATATATAGTGAGGCATTGACCTCGCTGGTACTTACTATTTTTATAATCTTTGGGTAATCCACAAATGTTTGTTAAGAGAACTGTTAGTACTGAGCTAGTACCACCCCATCTGGGGCCCTGCTAGAAGAGGAAGTTTTTGAATGATTTCACTCTGAGGACATTTTTCAGCCCAGTAATTTACCAGATTTTAATCTATTAATGTATAAGTTCTTGAACCTGATTTTAAAATTAACTCTGCCATGTATCATGTGGTATTGAAACAAACATGTCAGAATAGTCTCTCATTTATCTTATTTTTATCAACTAAAACTTGTGGTTTCCTTAAAGAATTGTACATGCTTTACTTGCCATGTCTCTGGAGATGAATGCTGGCTTCCATGAGTAATCATTCTTATTACTGCAGCATTTATAAAATGTGTCATGATCAGCACCTTAAAATTGTCCTCTGGAAAGCACCCACATTACTGAGAGACAATGCAGAGAACAAAGTCAGTGCTGTGCTGCCTTTGTTTCTGTCTTCCAAATGAAATCACACAGAGTCTGTAGTTAAAATGAATGATGGATAGAGCAGAAGGGGAAGAGATATATTTAATTTCATTAGGAGTTGTTCAGCTTCCAGTTTATCTACCACATCTAAGGAATTTTGCCTGACATGGAAAGTTGTGGCTTTCTAAATATGAGCACTTTGGTCTTTCTCTTGGCTAAGCACAGAATTATTTGTTAACTTTCCAAAAGCTGCACACTGTCATTTCAAAACATAAAAAGGGACCACTTGTGAAAATAGCAGCTCTTACGTGCTGTCCTAAGAGCTTTGTGTAGCCAGAAGAAAGATGACACAGTAATAATGCTTCTGGAGCAAGAAAGAATCCAGAGAAATGTCTGGTAGGTATCCCGCTGCTGGTGGTACCACTGTATTGCCAGTAGAGCTTCTTCCTTTTTTTGTGTGGTGTTCTGATGCTGGGGATGTCTTATAATTCACACCAGTTGCAGCGAAATCCTAGGCTAAGGCTTCAGCCCAACTGAACAGGTTTGGTGCAGACATTGCTGAGCTTATGGAGCAATCAGCTGTTTCAGGCCTTCAAGTGGCTCTGTGTCTTAAAGGATGTGAGTTCTGGTTATGTGGTGGAGCTGAGAATCTCCATGCCACTTGTGAATTAGCAGCTTCCAGGTAAGACAAGCAACATATAAATCTCCAGGTAAATAGAAGTAACTGGGAAATGGTCAGATATTTTTCCCCTTCTGTAACTGTTCCTAGAGATCTGAATCTACACTTCTAGTACTCCTCCTAAGACAGCAATGCAGAATCAGCCCCCAAATTTGATTTGAAGTTCATTAAAGAAAACTTGGCTGGAAAAATCATTAGCAATTCTCTTTGCTATCTACTGGACTCAAAGGAGAAAGAGATTGGTCAGGGCTTTGGCTTAAACTGATTAATAGAATTGTTTGTCCAAAGGAATAAATATAGGTATCTGAAAGCACATGAATAACAGCGCTCAAGAACATGTTAGGTCTTGATTGTTTTCTAACAAACTGTGATGAACTGCAACAGATATATTAAATGTTTCCTGCACACTAAAATGTTCTTGAAGGTGTAACATGGCATTCTGCTGGCTGATTCTCTGAACTCCAGGTTGCACTCCAGGAGTTTGTGTTTATTTACTGAGGATGGCAGACCATCTGAAACAGCTGATTTCTCATGCAGCATGTAACTGGTTTTAATGTGTGATTAAAATATATCAGTGTGTGATGAAATAGTGTTAGCCTAAAAAAAAAGAATGAAAAAGGAGATCACTGACAACAGGGCTGCAGTGGTTTATTTAAAGTAAAAGGCCAATTAAAGTACTGCCCTTATATGGTTATAGGCTTTCAAAGAAAAATACATCTGTACAATGAGATTAAGGGTTTGTAACATTTCAGAACTCTAATGTTCAGAAATGACAAAAGAGACGACTCAAGAAGCACCTACAGCTGCCTTATTCACAGCATCCTGAAAATGTCTGTTTGAATTTTACTTCAAACCAAAGCTACAGGAGTTCAGCCCCTCCATTTGCTCATCTGTCCACACAAATGAAGGAAGTAACAGGGCACCACTTTTGCTTCTCAGGTTTGAAGTGTGCTTTCAAAGCAGCCTAACATCTCTGAGAGCTAGAAAGAAGCATGGTTCTGTGCGCAGTCATGGACCTTACAGCATTCACAGACAGACACATTTAAATCTAAATATTGCAAAAAATGAAATAAATGAAGATAAACTTAAACTGAGTGGGGTGGGAGAAACAGGCTCCAGTGAAGTTTATTCTCTTAGTGACAGTGAGAACTTGTGCCCTGTAGGGGTGAGCAGTAGAAGTCATGTACTCTGCCTTTCTGGGAAAACAAGAGTCATTAAGCTGAAGAAAAGTGCTACCTGCTCAATTTAAGCCCTTATCTCAAAAAAGGGACCAGTACCAGGTAATTTTGAGGGAGGAGCAAGAACCCGAAGATGGGTAACATGCAATTTGTAGGAATATCATAGATATGCTTCATGCTCTGGTGGTAAGCCACAAGTTTTTATCAGCTCTGCCATATATTTAATAATAATCCCAACTAATATAACTGAGTTGTTCTCATTAACCATATAAATACCCAGTCTTCCCCCTTTATTTAAATCCTTAATCTCTTGATCCAGATAATACCTTCTGGTGATGAGATTTGCAGACTGATCATACACAGATTTAACTGTCTCCTCCATAATGTTGAGAGCAGGATCCAAATATTGACTCGTCTGGACAGAGCTGGGTTCAAGCTTGCCAGATTTTCCAGCTATACTAAAGCCCATCTGAATTTTGCCTCCTGTATGCCTAGAGTTTTCCAGCACACTGAAGAAACTGCATTAAAGAGCTCCTATTTTCTGTAGGGGTTTCTGAGATCATTTTATTAACCAGTTGCCTTGGCTATGAATTGTTGCAGAGAGCAGAGTGTTGAATGACTTTTCAGAGCAAATCCAGGCTAGTTTAAAGAACATGGAGAGGAGGGTGTTTCTTGCTAGTTATTTGGAGAACAGGGTAGAAAGGGGATCTAATGTAAATCTCACCGACAGTGTTTTGAGAAAAATCCTGCAAGCTGGAGCATTTAAGTGGTTAAGTTTCTTCTTTGCTTTTGTTGAAGGTTTTCATAGACTGATGTGACTGGCAGTGGGTATTGCAATGAGAAATACAAGATGAGCACAGTATTGCTCTTCAGGCCAGGCAGGTTAGAGGGGTGTGGTCTCTCATTGCTGTCCTTCAGGATCAACTCTGACTCAGTATGTAACCGTGGCAAGTCCTTTAGCATCTGCATGTTTGGTTCACCCAGCTGAGAGAACAGGGCAGATGATGTACATCTGTTTCAGAGCATTAAGTTGAATGATTGTTTTTGAGACCAATGTATAAAATGTACATATTATCACTGCTCTTCCTTCGGGAGCATGGAGCACAGTTACCATCATCAGTGAGGCAGATCCAGGGAAAGCACCTACTCAGTTCATTCATAGGAACAATATGGCCCATACCTAGTAGCATCATTTTTAAACAGAGTAGAAAACATCCACTAGTCACCCGAATTTCTGCCTTTTACAGCCAATGAAATAATTAGCAAGTTTGGTGCATCTAGTTCTCTTAAGTATAAGTTGTCAAATGTTTCCAGTCTACCACCACATCCATACGGACTGTGCTTCTGCTCTTTGCTACCACCTTTGGGAGGGGGATAGAAGTTGCAGGTTAAATACTCAGGTGCAGGTTCAAACAGCAGCAGATGTATTTGCTCAGTGTGGTTTCTCCTCTGTTTCAGTAAGTAACTTCTGCCTTAAACTGAGTGGGTACAAATAAGACTGTGCTTAATTAGGCTAAAGGACACCATATTTTACTAGCTTCCAGCATCCCTACCAAGCCAGGCTACTATGCCTTGGAGTAAAGTGTACAACAGATGGATCGCTGCCGGTAGGCTCCAGAAGACCATCCAGCACATGTCCTAGCAGAAAAATTCTTCTTTTGTGTGCTATATTCTCAGCTGGGAAGCTCTTATAGAAATAGAAGCTTGTTAATCTTTAATATATTTATGTGCAAAGAAGAGAATTCTGCAAATCAGGATTTTGAATTTCTGCAGGACAGGGTTTTGGTTAGGAATATTTTGAAGTACCTGGGCAGGAAAGGGTCCAGCAATATTAAAGGTATTATCTGGTTTAGGTCAGAAGCTATGTTCAGACTCTGCACAAAGCAGGGAAAGGTGGAAGTGGAGGAAGCACAGATGTGTACTCTCTTATTGTGCAAAATTTGGGTAGAGACGTGCATTCTGGGTAGATGCCAAATCAGTCATATTCTGAAAACAAAACGCTGATGGGAGAGGAGCCCATACCTTATTTTAATAGCATCCCCTTGAGAATTTCTAGCACTTTACAGTTAAACATGTAGTGGTCCTAATATTATGTGGAATTCAATAACTGTGCTCTACAGAAAGAGGAATTACTTAACCTACTCATGAATGCAGACATCTCTAGGGCAGGGAATAACTAACAGCGCTCACAGCACCACATAACAATGACAGGATTGAGCAGAGGGACTGGCAAGCCCTTCATCTTATTAAAGGAAATGGTGAGACCTCTATTCTCAACAGATGGCAGGTAGGACAGAGCTTCTCAAGGTCCTATTTGATAGACTGATGCACAGTCACCATGACTGATCTGCTTCTGAAATAAGAAGTGCTGAAATGACCTAGCTACGAATTTAAGCTCTCATTTTAAGGTGCCAGGCATTATATATCTGATCCCTGATGCCCTGCTGAGACTCAAGACTGGCAGTACCTGCTCTGTGGCACTCTGTAGCCAGGGCTAGGTAAGTGCTCCTGGGCTGGCTCTGAAGTGTAGTCCTGGTGATCTTCTCCCATCGTAAAGCAAGCCCCACATGTCATGCCTATGCAGTCACTTGTCTGTGGCTAGCACTTGTGGGTTTCTGCTAAACGCCATCCTTCATTGAGTTGATTTCCACACAGCAAATGAAAGAAGATCCCACGTAATCCAGCTAAGCAAGCCTCTTTCTTTCCAGACGACAGGGAGGTTTTTCACGCTGCTGAATCTTGCAAGTGAAGTCTTCAGGGAAATGATCAACAGCATGAGACAGGGAAGCTCGCAGAGTGATGGCTGCTTACAGAAGGAGAAGCGGTGTCTGCAGCTGTAGGCTCAGCTTAGTGTCAAATTGTGATCTATTGGAGGGAGAAAAGCAATGCAGCCAGGATAACCCAGCTGAGGTTGTTATTTTTTAACAAGTTTCTTTTTCTGTTTACAGTAGCATATAATAGACTTTCTTCACTTGGAGCCCTGTGGCTGCCAGTCACTAGTGATTGCTCATATTCTTTCCTCTGAGGTGGCCCCAGAGCCCAGGGCAGGCAGGCTGGTGTCAACCTCACTGCACATCTCTCATTTGGGGCTGTTTGAATGAACCTTGGGACAGGCAGCTCTTGAGCCACTTACGCTGCCTGTGGGAGCTGCGCGTTAGTTTTACACCTCTGTTTCTCTGTGTGTACTGTTAGAAAGTCCCTGCCTTATGTGGCATCTTCCTCCCACACTGCTTAACTGCCTGGAGATGCTCCGCCTGATCTGCAATCCACAGGTCTCTGGATATGAGGCTATGGGGAGAGAGTAAGACTGTGGCTCTCTCCAACAACATGAAGGAGGCCTTTTGAAAAAAGCCAAAAGCCAGCTGCACCTTTGTGCTACCACCCCTACCGCAGGTGGGATGAAAGGGACCCCACTCCTTTGAGGACTAGTATGTGAAGGAAGTTTCCTATTTGTACCAGCAAGTGGTTGTGCAGCTGAGAAGAGAGGAATTGCTGTTTCTTACTGCCCTGGTCTGAAAGAAACTCTTTCTATTATGGAAAATCCTGAACGCACAATCCCTGTGGAAGGCAGGAAGCAGCAACAGGTTCAGGCTTCTCCTGACCAGCCCAATCTGTTAAAGAGAAGTTCATGCTGTTCTCCTGCTGGCACTGTTGTGAATTATAGTGCAGATGGACCTGTTGTCCTTCACTGGAGCTTGTGTCTGTGCAACATTTTCAAAGCTGCAGCATTACTGGGAAAAATAGGTCAGAAGTATCATCATGAAAAGAGGGAGGATTCCTTCTCCAGTCTAAGCAGAGCACAGAAAGAGGCACTTGTGTAGCTAATAGAGAGTCAACCTGATGGATAGCATCCTATACAGGGACTGTGCAGGGCTATGATTATAGAAATAACCAGCAAATTTGGCTTGCTCACTTAGACCACTGCTCACTACATTTGTGCACTGCTTAATGCAATAAACCTCAGTCTGAGTTAGAGCAAAGGAAAGTGTATTCCTGCTGCGGTACAGGTAATTTTTTTTATTGTAATAACCCTACAGTCCCCTTTTCAAAACTTCTTTGTCTTTGTTTTGTTTCCTTATAGGAAGAGTGCCAGAACTATGTCCGAGTGCTGATTGTTTATGGCAAGAAAGTTTTTACCTGTGGTACCAATGCCTTTTCACCAGTGTGTTCCAGTCGACAGGTTTGTTTTGCCTCTTTCACAGTAATAAGGGAGGGCTGGATGCATGCTTTGGGGCATCATTTGGCAAGGCATCATGGTTGCAGAGAATATGTTCCAATATGTTTAGTTGATCTAAAATTATTTTGGTTTTCTTCTGTGGGTCCCTTTGGGCTGCTTTGGGGCAGTGTGTGTATCTGCAGGTGGGGAGCAAAAAACTCGTGTTGTGGTTGAGCTGGATCTGGACAAGGTGCTACTTATGTAAACCTTGGTATGCTGCTGAAAATGGGCAATATAGACAAGCTTTGCTGTGAGTACCTCCTGAGCTGAATACTTAAATGTTTCCTTAAAATAAATGGCAAATCTCCCTTTGGCTTCAAGGGGGGCAGGAGCAGGTCCAGAGCACTGTTTACTTTTGCAGTTTTTTAATGCCAGTATGCATTCAGGTGGTGTCTGTGGAGAATTAGAAGCCTGTGCTGGCAGCAGGAGCACCTGATCACACTGAGTGGGTTGGGACCTACAGGCTTTATTGGCTATGGAATTACCCTTCTTACAAAGCAAGGGGATTAGTGAGACTCAGACACAACTTCTTACGTTGGCAAATGATGAATGTAAAGATCAATTTACAGTCATCACTGACATTACATTCTTATTACGTTGGCAAACGATGGATGTAAAAGATCAATTTACAGTCATCACTGACATTACATTCTCAGAGCTGCCTGGTTTTTTAAAATCAGGGTTTTGCTTGTAGTGCTTATGGATAAACAGAATTCTCTATATGAATAAGAAAGCCAGATGCTCTTTAAATTCTCTTCTCTCCTTTTAAATACAGGTAGGAAATCTTAGCAAAATCATTGACAGAATTAACGGAGTGGCTCGGTGCCCATATGACCCTCGGCATAATTCAACAGCTGTGATTACATCACGAGGAGAACTCTATGCTGCAACTGTAATTGATTTCTCTGGTCGGGATCCTGCTATTTACCGCAGTCTTGGAAATGTTCCCCCACTTAGGACAGCACAATACAACTCCAAATGGCTTAATGGTAAAGTCATGTGCATCTTATCTGAGCAAGAGGTGTATTAAAGTCAGCTTGACAGGCTTGTAAATCTTTCTCTCTCTTTTGATGTTGAGATCCAGAGTTACAGTGGAGAAGGGCTTCTGGTGCAATAATCAATGCAGCCCAGAAGACATCTAAAAATAGCCTGGAAGTATTTCAGACAGGTTGATTTAGAATATAGACAGTAGGTCTTACAGGCTACTTAACATGTACATGGGTCTCTGTCTTGTGAGATGACCAAATACATCATTTTAACAAGAAAAATACTCAAAGATTTTAAGATCAACATTAACTCAAAGCATCACATCATATTGTTGACCTAGTTCTGCGCAGTGTTAAGCACCCTGTAGTCTTCCACTGCCTCAGCTGAAGATGGTTGGTTTCAGTGCAAGATTAGTCCAAAGATGAGAAATTTCAGAGCACGTTGTGTTCGCCTGTGAACCTATGCTGTTGTGGGTTTATAGTTATTAAAATCAGCTGTTACCCCAGTGTGATAATACCCTGCATCAAGCAAGCTATAGAATTTCAATGTCTGCACTGAGTTCACACCTTCTGACTGGGGCAAAGCACATCTTATCTGAGCAGACTATAGGGATGGAGACTCCAATATCCCCTCTCTATCCTTTGACCCAGGTAAGTTGACAGGATATTCAGAATCTGTCTACTGGATTTCAGGACCTTTCAATCAAAGATAAAAGCAGTGGGATTGTGCACTCTCTGCAGCTCAATGAGACTGAAGTAGGCTTCTGCAGGCATACTGAAGTCAATATGGAGATCGGAGTTTTAGATGAAGGACGTTGTCAGGCCAGACTCTCAATTAGGACCAAGAAGCAGTATAACCCGTATACACTCATTAGAAATTTGTGCCTCTTGTCTGTGCATGAATGAAGAATTCAGAAGGAATCCACATTGGAACAGGGGAGTAAAAGGAAAGACAAACAGAAACTGAGTTTCTAGTCTGTGATTGGAAAAACTAACGTGACTCTTGGATTTATACCCTTGTGCAGCATTGGTAACATTGGAGTAATTTCATCCTGTTCTGGCCACTTTTCAACAAGAAACAGAAAACTTGAAGGTGATTCAGAGAAGAGCCATGCAGTGATTTGAAGCTTGCAAAGCCTGCCACAAAGTGAGAAACTTAAGGAGCTCAATTTATTTATCTTTCTGAAAAGGAGATAAAAGGTGTTTTGCTCATGATGTGGAAGTACTTACCTCAAGAGAAGATTTCTGGCAGGATAAAGTTCTTTAGTCTAGCAGACAAGTCATGACAAGAGCCTGTGATTGGAAGCTGAAACCAGATAATGTCAAATGGAAAAAGTACAGGTTGCAGCTGGGGCAGTCTTTAGTCATTTGAACAAGTCACTGAGGAAAGTGATGGATGTAAAGCAATGTGACATTGTGCAGTTGGATTTAGTTTGAAAGATGTGGTCCAATTCACCTGTTAGTCACAGGATCTGATGGTGGAATTGCAGGGTGAAATTTTCTGGTGTGTGTTAAAAGGTCAGATGGTGATCACAACAGCCCCTTTAAGGTTCACTGTTTGAAGAAGTTTCATAGGAGATGCTTTGCAGTGACCTCCCCTCTGTACTATCATCTACCTCCCAAGCCTGCCTTGCAGCAGCACCAGCCTGCCTTCCTCTCCCTCTGCCGTGGCTCTGTTCTCCTTTCACTCCTAGGTGCAGCATTAAAGGAATTCTGTAGTTTCTTTTTTTTCTTCTTCCTTTGAGCCTTTTTCAGAAATGAACATTTAAAAAGCACCCTATAAAACCAACAGGTGGTGTTGTTTTTTTTTTTTTGTTTAGTCAAATATTATTCATTGGCTGATCTTTTCCTTTTGCCAAAGAAATTGCTGGGATAAATGACTGTACACTTTAAAGCTTTGTAAAATACCTAATTAAAATATTTGCTACAAAACCAATTCCAGGTTCTTTTCAATTCTTGTGAAAATAATAACAATAATTCTAGGAGAAAAATAATTAACGAGAGCTTGTTTTCAATACTGTCGGTCTGTGGCACAGTTTTGTTTTATGGACATAAGATAATCTTTTGTGCCTAGAAACTGGAAAGGCTTCGTGATAAAAGTCAGATGTGATTGTGCTGGGAGAGCAGGTTGAATGTTTCAATGAGCAATCTAGGGAATCCAACGGATGCACACAGCATATTTAACACATCGTAAGGTGCACTTCAGAAGTGAATAGGTGAAGGAACCCAATGGGAAGGCTTAAGCTTTGTGTTGTAAAACGAGTATAGGTACAGAGAATAGTAATGCATATGCAAAGCACTGAACACTGAAATCAGTAGCAACTTTGCCAATAAAGTTGGGAAACAATGAGGTCTGTCCAAGATCTGAAGTGTGGAACTAGAGCTGTATCACCATACATCATTATTTCCATCTACTGTTTTTATGTCCTCTGCTGACTCCAAACTCCCTCTGGTCCCAGCTTTGACAGCCTGAATAAAGGGAGCTTGTGGCACAATGCATTGAGCAGGTCAGTGAGCATGGATTGATTTCTGACTGGTATAAATCTTTTCAAATGTTGGGTTTGGTTTTCTTTTTTTCAGAGCCTAACTTCATTGCTGCCTATGACATTGGTTTGTTCACCTACTTTTTCTTCCGTGAGAATGCAGTAGAACATGACTGTGGGAAAACAGTGTATTCTCGTGTGGCAAGGGTTTGCAAAAATGATATTGGAGGAAGATTTTTGCTGGAGGACACATGGACAACTTTCATGAAGGCCAGGCTGAACTGCTCTCGTGCTGGAGAAATCCCTTTCTATTATAATGAATTGCAAAGCACCTTCTACCTTCCCGAGCAAGATCTGATCTATGGTGTCTTCACTACTAATGTGTAAGTTGTACTTGTTTTACTGCCCTTCTTCTATTCCCAGCAGTCTGAGACTGACAATATCCTGATTTCTTAGATACTCTGAGTAATCATTTTCTAAAGATCCTTTGGTTAACTTGAAGGAATAGATAGGTCTGTGTTATCCATCATGGGAATATAGCCTTTAGAACAATGTTTTTAATCCATGGCTCATAGATTCCTGGAGTCCATAAAAGGTGATTGTGCAGTTCTAGGGTAACTTCATTTGATATAAACCTGGGCTGTGACAGGCTTCTGTTTTTTTGTAGTGGCAATGCTGCTTGTGTAGTTCAGAGACATGGTCTAAAAATGACCTGACAGAAAAACATAATTACATTTGAGCCTGGCTAACTGTTGGGACAATCTGACACAATTACGTGAACATTGGGACTGGCCATGAGGTGGATGGGTACATATGCTTGAGAGAGAAGGACTGGAGGGAGGAGAATGAGGCAGATGGGATCACAACAGCCTAGACTGAAATCAGCAAATTGCTGTTGAGTAACGCTTTATAGTAGCAAGGTCATGTGGGCTACAGCGTTTGACATTTCCCAGAGGGACTGTACCTCTGCTATAGATTGTTTCAGGTCCACAAATCAAAAGCAGTGTTAAACTCTGAGAGGAAGGTATGATTTCTGAAACTTCGTCATCACATTTTCGTGGCTTGATATTGAAAAAACTTGTAATTGGAATGATTTAGTGTAGCTGTGGAAGCACAAAGGAGGAGTTAATTAAAAAACATATTAAAAAACCTCATAATGTATATTTTTAAGTCAAGAAAACTCAAATAACTTTTTCTCTGAAGCCCAAGGCTAGGAGGATAAGTTTCAAGCTACAGTCGGTCTGCATGGTATTGAGTTTCAATAATACATGTTCTCCATGGGGGTATTACCCCTGAAGTGTAAACTAGCAAATGAAAGTCTGAGTTAGTTACTCCACACGACAAGCACTCTAAGTACCTTCCTTGTGCTGCATAGCCACCTTTTTTTTGGTTTTTTTGTGCAGTGCAGTACTGTTCAATGTGAATAAGGATCTGTTCCCAAGAAGCCATCAGCAAACCAAAATGAAGCCCCACTGAAGTACACGGGCCTTCCTGTTTTAATGTGTCACTTGCTGGTGTGACAGGGCTTGAACTTCAGCTCTTGAAGTCACAAAGCATCAGCCCCAACTTCTTGAGCTAAAGCATTGTTGGGAATTTCACTATAAGAGTTAACGTAGCCTGAATGTTATTCCCACTCAGTAAACACTTACCTCCTCTGCCAGGAAGTAGGTGTTTGGCCACCCTCATCCATCTTCCATGTTTTGTTTCTTCACTGCCATTGTCAGTGTCAGCCAAAAGTGAGTCAGTGGAGAAGCAACTACAAAAAATAAACATGGCTGAGCACTGCACCTTGATTGTGGACTTTGGGGAAAATCTGTCCTGGGATTGAAAGTAGCATTAGTAGTTCTCTAAAAACAGAGAATGTTAGCCAAACATCCTGAACATTAAAAGGGAACCTGGCTACTGCTTTAGGCAGTTGAGATTATACTGGGTTTTGGTTTGGTTTTTATTTTGTTTGTTTGTGGGGGTTTTTTTCAATCAGAGAGGACTTCTGTGCCCATAGTAATAATGTTTTAACTATCCATTTTTCCATTCATCCAGCCAAAAACAGAAGTTAGAATGAGAAAATTATTAATAAATTGTATTATTTTTATCAAATCATACAATTAGTTTTTGGACTATGAGTGGGGAGACATAGGCAAGCTCTGGCTGTCTTCTGCTGTGTCTGTCTCCCAGGTTTAACATGAGACATGACAAGTGTTACCCATCTCCTTTGTGTTACATTTAAGTCACTCTTCATACATTAGGGATGTACATTCTCTCTTGTATCTTCTGAGGACAATATAATATGTAACATTTGTTTAATTGAAGAAATAAGTTATTGATAATAGCTGAAGTTAGATCAAGGAGCATTTTGGGTCTACAACATGATGTTCTTTTGAGAGTTCAAAGAGAAAATGTTCCAATTTGTCATCTGACTGGAGAAATAATGGTAATTATTCTTTTAACTTCCACTGGGACTTGTCTTCTGCTGCATGAACTCTGCATATCAAACAGGGTTGCTGTATGCTCCAGTCTGAGTTTCTTTATAATCAAACACCAATGCATTGCAAAACTATGATTTGTTTGTTTGCTTGTTGAAAGGTTATTTTTATTTTGGAAAATTAATTAATGTATTTAGGGTCATCTTATCACAATGGGGTATTAGTGGTTATGGTAACGCCCACATGTAGACTTACTGTTTCATGTTATGTTATACCCAACTGAATCAGCGGGAAAGAGAGCTTTTTGGGGAAGCTGCTGATGAAATATTTAAGGTGTTTTTATTAAAAATTTTCTGGGAGGTAGCAAAGACAATGTTAAAGTCTCCTTGAACTTAACTTACTGTTTAAACCACCTAGTTAATCACAGGATGTAGGAGGTGGGAATAAAGGAGATTGCACCTCTCGCCAGGACAACAGAGGAGCCAACTGCACAAGTTGATGTCACTGGCTTGAGACTGGGATCAAGCTTTTCATAGTGAGGGATGGGAAATATGCCAGGCCACAGATGGAAAGGAAAACAGGCCACAGATTTAATGGAAAACCTCTTTCCTTTCTCCAGTCTAGCAAAGGGAAAGGGCTAAACTATGGAGTCCTTAGCACGGCCCTAAAAATATAATTTAAAAAAATTATTTTTTTTAAACTAGTGGGGTTATATTCTGTCTCTTCCTTTTTTGTTTTCTTTCTCATTCTCCCTTTTTTGTCCCTTATGTGCCTCAAGGCATTTACGTGCCATCCATCATTAGCTTTGCCTTAAGAGCTGCCGTCTGTGAGCATGCACTGCGTCAGCGGTGTTCAGACAAAAGTGGAGAAAGGTTTGCCTGTTGCTTTGACATGTTCAAAGTGAGCTACTCCATCACTCCAGGGATGTAAGGGACAGGGGCAGGAGCAGAGAATGGGAAGACAAAGCAGGAAGCTCTTCCTGATGTTGTATTGCTTGGAAGAAATATGCTGTGAAAGAATCTGTTCTTCTGCTTGCCAGCCTGAGATTGTGGAGCAAGGCTTTTTTTTTTTTTTTTTTTTTTTGTGCAAGAGAGTGTAATTATTGGTTTAGTTTGAAAAATGTGTTCTTTTCAGAGAATTCAAATTGCTTTAATTAGCAGAAAGATACATACAGCAGAGCTTGGGTTATTTAAAAAGGCGCTGTGACAAGTCAGTCTCTTGTGCTAGCCCTGTTTTTAGTTTTATTCTGATATCTTTTTCTCTGAATGTTGGGTTGTTTTTTTTAAAAAAAAAGAAAAGAAAAGAAAAAGAAAAAAGAAAAAGAAAAGAAGCAGGGGGAAGGGGAGGGCAGGGAGCAGTTTTGAATTTTGGGTTATCACTTAGCACAAGTCCCTATTTGGGCCAGCTTCCTTGAGGTGCCCTCACTACCCAGGAAGTACCCTCTGACCCTCTTGAGGCAGAAGGAGCTGAGCCTGCTCAAGATCTTCTAGAAATGAGTCTCCATGGCTGAAATGGAACAGCAAAGGCCAGCTAATCAGTGTGTGAGTCTCACTGGGCAGCAGAGCATCCCTAAAACAAATTCCCTTCCAAAGAGTCCTTTCTATAGCAGCATTTCCGTAGCCATGCCTCTCCTGGCTGGTGCGTGCATGGTAAATCGTCTGCCTGAGACAGATGCTATTCCCAGCTGGGAACACAAAGAAGTGAACTGTGATCACTGAAAACACGTATTAGCAAGACCATTTTGCATGCTGAGCTGCTATAACAACCAGCCTGGTTCACAGTGTCACCCTTTCCCTTCCCCTTCATGCGTGTGCATATTTTATTTATATATATAAAATATTAGGAGATATATTTTATAGCAGAAGATTTCTGGAGCACAAAACAAAATTTCACCTTGTGAAACACCAAGAGATTAAAAATTAGGTTGTTTGTAATCAATAAAGACAGATGAGTTGTTAAAAAGAAAAAAAAAAATACAACAGGCACAAATAATCCATGCAAATTAAACTGTATTCACCTTTCTTGTCTGAACTGCTTCCGTGGCTCTTAAATCACAGACATTTTAAAACCAAGTTTAAAATTCATTCTCAAAATTGTCATGCAACCCCTCTGCATTTTACAAATTATTTATTTATTTTTGCTCCCTATGAGATTGGTATCACTGTACATCCACCTAGCAATTTACATGTATTTTATTTGAGTGGAGCTTGATGTCTCTTATGATGAAAATGCCAATGTTCTAACGATTAAATTGATTTTTTTTTCCTCCCCTTTTCTAGAAACAGCATAGCTGCCTCAGCAGTGTGTGCCTTCAATTTGAGTGCCATTACTCAGGCATTTAATGGCCCTTTCCGTTATCAAGAAAACCCAAGATCAGCCTGGCTGCCAACGTTAAATCCCATCCCTAATTTCCAGGTATTGCTGCTGCCCTTCAGCTTACTTCAGTCCCTTTTGTGTTCTGTCACTCCAATGGGTTCATTTGTGAACATTTTTCCAGGTAGACCCATGGTGCAGATAAATTGTATTTCTCCACATTTATGAGTGTTTTAGCCTCTGGAAAGCCTTGCCACATGTTATTGAGACCATGGGATTTGTGGCAAAAATGTAATGGCTTTATGTTCAATGTTCAGACTTTTTATAATACTGAATAATTTAAATCTCTGTTACACTCATCATTGACACTCGAACTCTGAGAATGTGATCCTCACAAAAGGACATAGAGACATGTCCCCACCAAAACTGGAAAGGATTGAAAGCTGAAGCTTGACAAAGACAAATTAGAATGGAGATAACCTATATTTTTAAACAAGAAAGGTAATTAAACACTGTGGCTGTGTTTTGATGTGATGAATTTTCCATCACTTGATAGGGCCCCTAAGGCCAACAGTGTTTCAGTGCAAGATGGATGTCTTTCCAAGACAGACTAGCTCAGCCAGAAGTTTTGGACATGTAGCAGCAGTAACTGGTGGAAGAGGGCACATGAGGATGGTCACAGGTGTTCTGTCTCACCTTAAAAATCTTTAGGTTTATGAATGAGCAGCTTTCCAGGGTTATCAGTTAAGGCCAATCTGAAAATTATAGAACAACTTCAGTCACTTAATGTACAGATTCAGGCAGTGAGGTGCAGACTATGCATGTGACAGCTGCAGTGAACCCAAGTCTTCTGACGCATGAGCTGATTTTACAGCTGAGTCCCTTCCCACTTTGAAAATCCTAGGGAAGATGAACTTGTCTTTCTGTCCTCACTTCCGCATGGTGAATCCTTTCATCCCAATTGTGTGAATCTGGCTCTCCTTTATTATGGCGAAGGTGCTGAGACTGCCTGCAAATGCCATCTGCCTTCAAGCTGGTGATGCCAGGGACCTTCCAAAAAGGACTCTGCAGTCACCTGAAATCACAGTGAGAGCAGATGGGAGACAGGTCCACAGTGCAACCAGGGACATGCTTGGGTTACTGCTGAGGAACCTGATTTCTCCCCCTGAATACCCTCATGGCACCTGAGGGGGGGCTTCTGCCTGTATAAGGTGGAACAAGTTTGGGCTCTTGATCACCCCGCAGCTTGGTGCACTGAAAACCAAGAAACAAAGCTTCGGTGAAGGCCCAGCCATGCCAAACATGGCCAGGCTTTTTCTTTTAATTTTTATTTTTTAATTTAGTTTTTATAATTATTATTATTTTTTAATTTTTATTTTAGAGGGAATATTAAGGTTGACTAAGAACTGAGAATCAAGGTCTTTCTGTCCCTTGTGGGGCTAACCCAGGAGGAACGGAAAAGGACTTTGGAAAGGACTTCCATGTCGCAAAAAGTATCAGATAAAATGTGGAGTGCAAAGATTGCAGCAGCAACATGAAAGAAAAGGGTCAGAGGAAAATAAGGAAAGGAAAAGGAGGTATGTGGCAGAGAAAAGGAAGATTGCAAGAAGAGATTAAGATGTTTTTCAAGTACAGGAGGAACAAGAGGTCAGTGAAGGGCCTTCAGGAGATGACAAGGGTAATTTAGTGACAGAAGAGGCAGATATTGAAAAAAAATTAAATTAATTTTTTTGCCTCAGTGTTCACAAAGGAAGATGAGGGAAGAATGCCAAGGTTTGTTTTTTTTTCTTGCAAAGAGGAAGGAGAAATACCAAAGGCTATAGAGGATCAGGGCTATGCAGATAATCAGGATATTAGAACAAAACAAAATAAAACCAAACCAGAGGATGCTGTGTCAGCACATAGGCTGCCAATAGACCAAAAGGATTATCTGTGACTTAATGAGAACAGAAGAAAAAGCCAACAATGACATTCCTGCCATTGAGACCACTCCTTCAGTGACGCTCTAGAAACAAGAGTGAGTGGGGAGAAGAGCATCCAAAGCAAGACAGTAGTGTAAACCAGAAGTATTGGATACAGCAGAAGAGAGATTTAAAAACTCTTTAGTATGTGGGATGAGTCATGAGCTAAAAAGAACCATTGCAACAGAAGAAAACCCATTAAAACCTACTTGAGGGCACACCAAAACCCCACTGATGTCTCCATAGTCTGGCTACTCGGGAAGATGTTTAAATTGATAAAAATGTGATCATGTTCATACGTGGTAGGAATTAGTATCACCCTGTTCATCTGGTTAACACAAGCTCCAAAATATTGTAGAGCTTAGTACGCCAGCCATTGATCCATATTTATTCTGTAAATGTGAGCTGAATTCCTGTCAACTCATTTTAGCACATTGGTAAGAAAAGCTTTGGATGGTGCACCTGAGAAAGGTAGCCGCACTGCAGAGGTGCTTCGATGCATATCAAGAGTATGCACATGAGACATTTGTACACTGTAGCTGGAGTGTTGTAAATGAACATCCTAATATGCTGTATACTAACTTCTCTTCCATGGAAAGCCAAAACACCTGAACCCAAAATGAAGAAAAAGAAATCTGTGGGTTTTTTTGTCTAATGAAATTACTCGAGTATGAGCGTCACTTAGTGAGAAGTGAAGCTGTCCATGGATTGAGTATGGGATTTGGCAGGATTTCTAATTGTAGCACTGACTCCCACTGCCTAGAGCAAGAAAAATAACCAGTCACCCATCTTTCTTCTGGAGTAATGAATTGTCTGCCCATCATGCAGGGCATGGTGGGGAAGAGTGAAGATCCAGCCCTGGCTACTGACATGGATCACAAAACTGCATGGAGAGTTTAATCTTGCATCGGCTTTTGAAAATGCTGAATTCTAGAGATAAGTGTGAGATAGATAGAAACTCAGGCTTTAAGATGCACTATCCACCTGATAAGACTTACGATGGTATTTGAAAGACACAAGATGAGCTCTCTTCTTCCCCCCTGTTCTGGATGGACAAGGGCATTGAGTCCTATTTCAGTACGCTTCTTGGTGCTCAAAGATGTATGGACATGGCTTGATCTGCCATTTGCTATGAGCATAGAAGAGCTGCATGTGGGAAGGGGGGAGCTAGTGTCTAACCTGGCTTGCTTCAGATTAAACCAGAGGTGTCTATTCAGATGGCAACACATCGGAGAAAAGAATCGTGGTGAGTTGGGTTCTTTGATACAAAACCAATCCATTTTTCAGGGGTTTTAACCTCCAGGTTTTGTGCATTGTACAGACTGAGGTGCCAGGTAGACCCTGAAGATTATTTGAAATACTTAAAGGATTCATCACCACAAAAACTTTCCACTGCTGGCTTTAACTCTTTCTACAGCTAATTTTAATTCTTTCTTTTTTTCCTTGGTTTGTTAATGCCTTTTGCCCTTCTGGTTTGCTGGCTGCAGAGTATCCCAGGGGAATGAAACACCACATTGCTGGTCTGTGGACCAGCTGTGAGAAACTTTTTTAAAGAGTGGGCTACAGGCCAAAGCTAAGCTAAGGACCTGTGGTAAGGCTAAAAGCCTGATTCTGTGACCCTCATACAGACCCACCTTCCCAGGAAATCAACAGGACATGGGTTTCCAGAAGAATTTCAGGGTTTGGTCTTGGGCTGCTGGAGTAGGGAGAAAATGCAGGTGCTGAAGTTCAATCTTCTGTGTTTAGTGTGGGACGCTGAATGATGACAGCCCTAACGAGAACCTGACGGAGAGAGTTCTGCAGGATGCACAGCGCTTATTCCTGATGAATGATGTCGTGCAGCCAGTGACTGTAGATCCGTACGTGACTCAGGACAGCATTCGATTTTCCAAACTAGTGGTTGATATTGTTCAGGGGAAGGATACTCTCTACCATGTGATGTATATTGGAACAGGTAAGAGCATCAGGGCTTAAGAAAGTTCCCTCCACTTGCTCGTAGACCTAGCAACCCTGGGAGTCCAGTTTTGACACCATTACAGAGCTGTCATTTGATATCATTTCAACACAAAATTGCATGGAAGTTAGTTTGCGTAAGTAAATTTAAAAGCAGGATGGAGGACTTGAGGCAGAGTCTCAAGTGAGCAGACCATAAATCTACATTGTGGTTAAAAGCAACAATAGCATTTTCCTCCCTTATATAAAAACATGTTTCAACTAGTCAGGTTAATACATTACAATGGAGAAGAGCAAAGGTTGCTGCTCTGTGCTTATGTGCATGTAGGTTGCCTCTCTGTGCTATGACATACTCATCTCTAAATAAGCAATAATAATGCTAAGCTCCAGGCTTGCCCAAGGTTTTAATTATGTCATTCTTTGCACTTCCATGTCCCTACTGGTGTATGACTCCCATTGCTTTCAGGAATGGGCATGCCTTGAAATGTAATGCAGATGGGGAAGCTGAGGCAAGTTGGGTTTTTTTGTGGTAGCATAGAGAGCCCGTAGTAGAATTAACTGAATGATTTAGTCTCTTTATTTCTACCTCCATCCTCTAATTAGCAGGATACATTGCC
>JANHGB010011974.1:0-40308 GCA_026283785.1 Coracopsis vasa | reverse complement strand
TTAACAGAAAGATTTAGTCTATTTATTTCTACCTCCATCCTCTATTTAGCATGATACATTGCCTCTTCTTAAAAGTGTATATATCTTGGATAAAGGAAAGATGCTGGAGAAGGACAAGGTGTTATAAATGGTTGTCTTAGCCCATATTCACACTACTGATAGAGGTTAAATTAAATAGTTTGATTAATCAGAGCATATGGCCAGCCTCATGGGTATAAAGTTGTTATCCTCTATTGCAGAAGCTTTGACTTTAGAATAAGATGGATTGCCTCCCTAAGTGTTACTTTAATCTCACATCTGAATGCGGAGTCATTGCCTCATAATCATGTTACCACCTTCCAGGACTGTGTCATAATTTATCCAACTTTTACCACCACTTACTTCAAAAGTGATCATCTTGGATGTGTTCTAGTAACATTCCCACTGTGAGATCCTCCATGGCCATTGATTATGACGAGAAGAATGTACTTAAATGAAAATACAGCATAGTTCTGCCATTTTGATATCTTGATGTTTTAAGTGAGGAGTCCCACCTACAAAGCCTAAGAGAAAGCCAGGATACTTTCTGCCTCATATCATTTGTGTAGAAAGGTCCACTGCCATAACCTTGCCTTCTTATTCTTGTTTCCTTTCTGGCCCTGGTTAGAGGTGACTGAAGAGTAAACTCTGCAGAACCTGAAATATTTAAACCGGTGAAATGCTTCAGAGGAGACAGCCCTCCCTGGGGGCAGCCCTGACCACAAATCTAGTCCTGAAACAAAATGAGCCCAAACTTGGGCCTCAGTCTTGTTGCACACTTAAGGCCCTCCCAAGTGAAGAAGAAGCATCTCATGGCAGCCAACCGCAGCAGTATAAATTGCTGAGCATTGACACCGATACAGAAGTTACCAGGATAGAAAGATTAAGCTTCAGGAACAGTTGGGGCTGACAGACCTCTTTGGGGTTTTAACAAAAAATAGTGTGGCTGCCCCCTTTTCCCCAGCATAAATCTCCCACAGTTTATCAGATCTTTGAATTGTTTAGGTAAGAGCACTGTGAACACTAACATACATGTTTCGCTGTATGCACTGTTCATGCCATAACATCTTGTCAAGCTGGCAAGACGGCTTCTTCCAGGAAGAGGCTCAATTAGATCCATGACCCATGCAGTCATTACTGAGGCCTCTCTAATTTCCAGCAGGGCTTCTGCCTCTGTTGTCATTTGTCATGGCATCAAATCACACTGATCTGCTCCATAAACCCAAAGAAGTACAGACTCAAGGCACCAGAAATGATCCATGCTATCTCAGGTCACCTTGTTGTATAACTCACTGATGATGGGACCAGACTCTTTTCTGCCTCAGTGCTACAACTGGGAAGTATTTCCAGGTGCTCACTTTCCAGATGGTTCACATCTTTCTGGGTTCCCATTAAAACACACTCACAGGCAGTTTTTGTAGTGTCTGAGAACTGCTGGGGATTGTAAGAATGTAGGAGCTCTCTCTACCAATGGGAGGGGGTGACCAAAACTAATTTTAAAGCAGCTGTGTAAAGATGACAGTGATATTTTACTCTTTAGGCAAGTATGAAACGAAGTCAATGCCTCCAAGATTTACTTGTGCCTTGTTTCTTGTTCTGTTAGAGTATGGCACCATCTTGAAGGCCCTTTCTACCACTAACAGGAGCCTGAGGAGTTGTTATTTAGAGGAAATGCAGATCCTCCCTGATGGACAACGGGAAGCAATCAAGAGTCTCCAAATCCTGCACAGCGACAGGTCACTCTTTGTGGGCTTAAATAATGGAGTGCTAAAAATTCCTCTGGAGAGATGCTCCATGTACAGAACAGAAGGGTAAGCAAATTTACAGCTCTGATATATTCCACTTCAGGTTAAAAAGAAAGGCACCAGGGAAACATCTTCCAGTCTAATTCAGTTTAGGAGGCTTTTTTTTCATTACTACAAGACAAAAGACGCTATTGAAAGTACATCTCCTGATAGGTACAATCAAGACAGGAGCAATGAGAATGAGCAGTATTTTTTTCTGGTAAAAATTAATTAGTCCTCATCAGAAATTAATTGTACGTTTACCAAAGAAGGGCTTGCAATACTTCCTTTTTTTTTTTTTTTAACTTGACATTTTACTGTTGCTTTTATTAATTCCATGTGTTTTGCTGGTAGTTCTTACTGGCAGTATGGCTGCAGGTTTCTGAATTTGGGTTGCAGCCAGCCTATCCTGGCTTATTCGAGTGATCACCTTTCAAATGTCTGATGGGGCAGGGCTGAGCTATGTGGCATCTTGTTAATGTTTTTGGAAACCAATAGCTCATGTCAAGTATGTGTGACACCTCTTACACCTGGATAGATTCTGTGCCTTGATTGTACCTTTCAGAGGGAGTAGGAGAAACCCCATTTTTTAAGTTGTCAGCGTTGGCTCCAAAGCAGTTTTCCACCCAGAAATGTGTGTAGTAGGTTTTTGCATCCAAATGCTGTTCCTCCATTTAAGCAGGTGAAAGAGTGCAATACCAACTGATTGAGACAAATCAAATAATATCCCTGAGTCTGTAGTGTGGTCTGCTGCAGGTAATTGCTTGTGTACATCTCATAAAAATACTCTTTCTTCTCTCTTGCTTTTGCTTTCCTCGATGTGAGTTTTATCTGAAACTGATGACCTCTGTGCTAGACGAGGAAGGATTTTGTTAGCAACATCTAAGTGGTTTCCCTCTTTCATGGCCTACTGCAAGATATCCCGGTTCTCTTGCCAAAAAAACCCACCCTGGTTTAGAAAAAGTCACCATCATTTTATTTTCAGAAGGAGTTTAGCTGTCAGCTTGTACTAAGTTGATGTCTGAGTATAAAAATGCCATCTCTTTCTATTTTCAGTTAATATCTTAATTGTCCCTTTCAGAAAATATAACTTGGTCATTACTGCAAGTTTGACACAGAATTGTTTAATGCGTAAAGGTTTAGTTGCTTATATAGACAAGCTGACACAAAAGTGTTTAGTAAGAGAAAGAGAACCACAGCTGGAAAATGCCATCCTGTCCTCACAGCCCTTAAAAGTACAGATTTAAAAAGGCAGGACATACAGCTGTCTTCTTCAGGCTACCCTGGAGACTGTCAGTTAGAGAATATTTATGTGGGTATGCACATCCAGTTTCAAAAGAAGTGAGTCCTTCCTTTTCTTAATTTTACTAATCTTGAGTTTGGCTTTCCAGTAACTTATAAATCATGTCCCAGTTTCAGCCTGCATAAGTACTTTGTCTGACACTTCCATTAAAACTCAAACAGTGGAGGTTTGCTCAACTGCCTAAAAATGGGACAAGCAGGGAAAAAGCAGCTGCAGCTGAGGGTACCTCACAGGAGCACCATCTATTTAGGACTTGAGTGCTGCAGGGCAGTCTCCTGCTAGTATAAGCTTATCGCAGCAAAAGAAAAACCCAGCTCCAAAGAGATTCCCTTGTCTGGTAGTAGCCATAAGCAGCCTTTATGCATTGCGTGGCACCGAGTCCTGGCTGAAATTACTGGGAAGCTTGTGTACCAATGCTGTTTTTCTAAAACAAACTTGCCGGGGCATTTTTCAGTGAACTAAAGAAGTGGTCCAGCTCTTTTGGGAATGGAGACTCAACCTCTGCCTCCACTGACTAGTTTCATGGTACTTTTAAGCAATTTAAGGCAGCCACTGGGCAATACCAAAGTACATAAGATAGGGTCTTCTGTCAGTATGGTGGGTGCATATGTTAAGCGATGTGGGAGGTCAGATTTTGTTGAATTCTCGTGCTGGCCAGGTAATGTACTTGTATACATTGCAATGGATCCTTTGCCCTGTGGCTGAGTCTTGTAGAAAGAATGTGCATTTGAAAAAGAGGTGGGAAAAAAAAAGAAAGCTGAGGAAAGCAAGAAAGGCCGTTATGTATTCATTTGTTTAAAAGGTTACTAGTGATATTATTTTTTAAGCTTAGCTTTTATTTTGGTAGGAAATTAATCAAGTGCAAATTTTTCAGCTGCAAATGTTGGAACCCTTTTCCCCTTAGCATCCTGGCTATGTAGGTGATAAGTCAACTTGGCCTTCTTCGCATTTCTTTCAATACTGAACTGTATCGAGAAGGATGTTTTAATTTCCTCCAGTGCATTCCACCTGGCACTTCTCCTGGGCTGTGATTTATTGCTCATTGTTATGTCTATGTTTAACACATGCTAATATACAGCTACCATGGAAAGAAGGGCTCCCAGCCCTACAACACCCCCTGCTTACTTTTTTGTCATGCTGTGACTTCTTGACTGGCCTCCCTGAAAAGCTCTGGTTTCAGCAGTTTCTATAATGCAATCGTTTTGATGGGGGCTCAAGAAGCTTGGAGGTGATGGAGAATTTGCACCTCCCAGGCAGGAATACCACAACATTGTTTGTTTTCCTTGGCTCTTCCTTATGTTATCAGGAAACTTTCCAGCTTTTTACACCCTGGAGGCTGATGTGGGTTTGTGATTGCTGACATAGAGCTCTTGACTTCACCAATGCTTTCTCATGGAGCTCTTGACTTCACCCTGCCTTCTCACTTCTCCCTGGAACAGTCGATCATGTATTGAGAGAAAATTGATCCCAGCATTGATTCCCTCCAGTGATCTTTTCTGCTGTGTTGCTTTAAAACCGTGGGTACTAAGGCTCAGAAATGGGGCAGAGGAAAAAGCAGACAGAAAGGGAAAAAGTTTTCTGCCATCTCCTTTGCTGTTTGTTTATTGACATGGCACCAATTTAATCTCTTAAATGGTGACCAGTAACTCAGCCCCATGTCTTGATGTACTTTGTTGACCCAATGTATTTCTAGGTGTCTGAACAATGTTTTTTGTGTGTGCGCACTGATCTCTCTCAATCTGTCTTTTCAGAACAGCCAGTCTTAGCAACAGGGCAACTGGAAGACATCTGCAATGTCAGCTGCCCAAATTTACAGGCTGGACTTGGCTGCAGGGACCTTGCTCTGTGTGTGTGTTTTCCTGTTGTGCTTCAGTGCTGCTGTTCCCAACTCTAGCTGGAGACTATTAGGAAGATGTCCAATGCGAGCAAATCTTACAAGCCTTTTGAACATGCTGTTTGTTTTGAAGGCTGCTTTGCAGGGTGGTAGCTTGGCTGTGCTTGCTGATGGATTTTGCATGACTTTGAAATCTTTGTAACCTCCCTGTAATTTTAAAATGAGCTTGGATTTTTACCTGAAGTTGCCCCCAGGCTCTGGGGAGAGATATCATGAGAGCCAGCACTGCAGTTTTATCACTGACACCACCATATCTCTAGAATGTGTCTGAACAAAATCCTGAATCTGAATTTCAGAGAGGTGCAGGCTTCAGCTCTGGAGCATTATTTTCAGGTGGGGTCTGTCTGTAGAGGTAGTTTAATAATTTTTTCAAAAGGTGGGGTGAGATTATTAATTTTAGGGATTGCAATCAAACAGGAAAATGAGCTGGTTGTCACAGGGAACACTCTATGATCAATTTGTATTGTGCCTTAGCAGCATCAGGGCTGTGGACCTCTGAGTAAACAGAAACCCTGAGACAGAAATACCATTGGAGTCATTTTGCAGCCATTGTTTGATTACACATTCAAATAAGGAAAAGAAAATGTGTTTGGAAAGGAGACCAGCTCTTGAATATACTCTTGAATACCCACATTTTCTGCTCTCCTGGTCCTGAGCAGTTTATTTTAATGAAATTAATGTTAATATTCTTCCTCCCTCCAGTTTTTTATATAAAATTTGCAGTTCGTATGATGCAGGTTGCAATTTTGGGATATACACTGTGGTTGTGGGAATAGTTTGGCTTGCCTGTCCTCTTCCTGCCATGCTGTGCTCAAATGTAGTTATCCATCAGGTTGTGTGAGTGCCATCTCAGGTCAGCCTCATGCCAGTGAAGATACTCCTGCTTGCAAGGCTATGTGGAGAGCCAGTTCCTCTTGCATGCAGCTATGAGATGTTCTCATTTGAACTCCGCCTGCTTTGTTGACCCAGTTGCAGGGAGTTTGCTGTTGATTGATGCTGAGTTTTTGCCCTCCTACTTGGACTAAATTCTGTCATACATCCCCTCCAGCCGTGATGCTCAATGCAAAGCTAGCAGAAATGACTCAGCTGATAAGTACTCTTATTTGCTGACTTGAGATCTATCTGAGAAACACAATTCACCTCTAAATAGCTCTGGGCCAGTGATCAGTCAACTAAGTACACATAGGTGAGTAGCTCCTGAAATGGCTTCAGGGATTTTTTTGAAGAAAAGGGTCAGCATCTGCAGTAAAGAAGCAGAGTTTTCTGCCCTCTTTTTCTCTCCAAAGTGCAAACCTGGAGCTTCAAGCACAGTTCTGATATCATGTTCACACTACACTTTAAGGAGGTTAAGATATCACACACAGGATTGCTTTGGTTATTATTATTTTCTTCTTTTCTTTACTCCTTATATGGTGCAAAATCCTCTGTAACAAACGAATGAAACACTTGAATTTAGGATTGCAAAACCAGAATTACAGGATTAACAGATTTCAGGAGTAAAACTGTTACGGAACTGAATTGGAGAAATAATAAAGTCTGGGTAGAGATCTAAACATTTCCCATTTGGGGGGAAAGAGTGAATTGAATATGGGCTGGAAATCCTCTGACCACTTCATCAGAACAATGGTAGTTCCTCGAAGGACAAACAAGGAGCTGTTGTTGGGTAAAAAGCACAGGAGAGAAAATGTTAGAAGAGGCAGGGAAAGGAACAAAGCAGAGGCTGTTGTTCAGCGGAGCCCAGCATCCAGTAGATCTCTGAGGAAATGCTGAGGAAACATTGATGGCTAGATTGTTCATCAAAGACTTTGAAGATCCAGCCCCTCCTTCTGAGCTGAGACTGTTGAAAATCTGGCCCAGATTTTGTTTTGAAAATCTTCTCCCAGAGAGTTTTTTAAAATGCCCAGTGTCTCAAACATCCTTTTAAAAATAGAGGCAAAAGGAAAGGTATCAGCCTATGAAAATGTTGTGATAAAGCTTAATCGTTAATTTCCATCTGTTTTGGCTGATATGGCTCTCCAAAATTTAGGGAATTAGCTAATTATTGTACCACCAGTAATACTGAAAAGCTTTGGAAGACTTCATAGGCAAAAAGGAGAGTGCTCAGCCCAATGTTTTGTTATCCACAGTATCCAATAATATATCAGAATAAATCACTAAACATCTGTTTTGGCATTTTGGTTGCATTTAAGTAAATAGCGAGACTCCCACTGGCAGAGAATGAAGACATCAAAAGGAACCATGCTCTTGGAAGGAATGAAGTTTGGTAGATTAAATGGATCTGTGTTCTTTAAATAGAAGTACAAAATTATACTGTTTTCTATATCCTGAAAACACATTTACATCTGCTGTAGCAGGCAATTACTCCCATTTTCTTTTATGTAGCTGTTTATATGTGTAAAGTTAAGCACATCCACGCTATTTACAGGATATGGGCCTTTACAATTCAAGGGTATGGTACAGGTCTAAGAAACCTGGATTTCAGGATAGCAGTTGAAGAGCTTCATTTGAATGGTCTGGGAAAGGGATGTGACCCCATGTGTCTGAAATTGGAGAAAAAAGAAGGCAAGGGTAAGCGGTAATGCAGTGAGCAGAGGCATGTTTCCAGTAAGATGCCAGGGAGATTGGTTTTCAGTTTCATCTTATTTGACATTATCTTTAATGGCATGGAAGAAAGAAAATAGCATACTTTGTAGATGGCATTTAAGTATGAAGGAATCACAAATAACAGTGAGGAGAGAAATGCAATGTGGGCCCAGGAGGGAAACCAGCAAGAGGCTGAGTTTGAGAAATAAGCCTGTGCTGAGATTGGTGGTTTTTGCATCACTGAAAAAGAGAGAATGCAGGATGAAAGAGTGGAAAGGGGCTCTGCTCTGAACAAGATGAATTATTAAAGTTTTTCCAATTTCTATCAGATGCTCAAACCAGTGACATGCTTTACATTTATTTCAAGCTGCCTGTACACTTTCAGGCTCCCACTTCTAGCTCCAAACTATGTAAATTGCCCCATGTGAATGGTACTGTGGCAGAAGGAGAATTTAGAAGTAGAGAGTCCAGGTCTATGTGACTCTTGAAACAGATGAAGGTCACTTCAGAAAAAGCCAAACAAAATCAGCTGATTTCAGGGCTCACCGCCTTTCGTCTCCTTACTATCATGACTATGTATCCCATTTGTTTGGGGGGGCCTTGGATTTCCTAGAAGGGAGGAAGAAGGAGGGAGGTTGAACATGCTGAGGGCTTTAGTTTGCACCTTTTTTTTAAAGCATACTGCCAACATGACTTAGCTTGCAAGATTGGGAACAGTTTACTGTATGGATCCTTTTACCTCTAGCAGGCTGACTTTAGGCTAACTCAGATCAGTGATGTCTAGAAGTCATTACCATCTGATGCCTGCTAGGTTCACTGTGTGAAATTAGTTTCAACACAGTGGTGACTGACAGGAAAGCAGGTAGTTTTCTTGGAATGTGTTATGTTAGGATGACATTGATGCTATTGTTATACAAACAAGATTAATAACTAAAGCTGCCAGCAAGCCCCAGGGCAGGTATCCATTGTATCTGTCAATTCTTGCAATTTGCTACTATTAGGTCGTAAGATTTGTGTTCTAGGCAATGGCCATATTCAGTGACATGGCTCCTGATGCAGAGTCTACAGCCTTACTGCTGTGATGGCTGGTTTGCTTCATGTCTCAAGCTTCTGGGCAGCATTTACAGTGTAAAACTCAAATGGGTCCAGTGTTAATGCTGACTGAATATATTGCTACAGACGCATCATCAGCTTTTATGAGATGTGCTGTTTTACCTGTTCGGGGAGGAGGAAGTATATGGAGCCAGAGCAAATTTGTTATTGTTGGTTAACTTTAAAATTTAAGTGCATGCAAGTACATTAAATATATATTAGTTGTAGAAATACATAATATTATACTGCCTGGGGTCTTTTACATGTCAAAATACCGAAGTACTGTAGACCTATGGGAACACTCCAGTCTGCAAAGGGGTAGTTCTGGAATTCAAGTATATCCATTTATGTAAGTGATGTCCCTTGTTAAAAAGTGGAATGGACATTGTTTGATGGCGTATTTATCACTACATGGGAGAAAGCAATGGAAAGTATGCTGGCAGAACCATTTTTCCCCTTATTCAATGCTGAATAGCCCTGCAGTGGACAAGAGATGTGTTAGATCCTCAGGGTATAGTAGGTGGTCTAATACTTATTTGCCTTTTCCACATACATTAATCTACAAAGGCTCTGTCTGGTTCAATCTATATCTTGTTGAGCAGAAAGTAATCACCCAGAGTTTAGCAAAATCCAGCTTGCACAAAGGACCTGATGAATATGGATTACTTTGTGCAGCGTGAGTGACAACTGTGGACTGTTTTCAGGTTTCTTCATCATCACTCACATTTCTTTCTAAGTTTTCTGCCTTTGCAGCTTTCTTTCCCTTCCTAAATTCCCATTTTTTGCATAGTTTGTGTTCTTAAATCATCAGCATCTTGCAGAAGCTAAACCTGCTTGTGTCTCTTGCAGTGGATTTGCTCTTGCCTACACCACCCTTTCTCATGTATCCACCTATGCCAGCAGACTACAGGAATTTGCCATGTTCACACGCAAGTCTCAGATCTGCAACCACAGAACAGAAACACAGGAGCAGAGCACACCTTAATCTGTCAGCTGCCTCCAGACAGTGACTGACACGAGGCAAAGACAGGGAATAATACTTGAATGCACTGATTTGCCCTAGCTGCCTTTCCAATAGGATGTCTAGTCCCCTCTGCCTCTTTCCATATGGCAGCCTTGGGGGGCATATGTTCTTAAGGCTCACAAGCATTGTGCTTTGTAATCCAGACAAACATGCCCCACATTCAGGAATTCCTTCTGGCTATTCGTTTCCTTAGGGCTTTAATAGTATCCGAGTTTTCTTGTGGGTGACTGATCCCATCACTGGTAGTCAGAGGCCCTCTGTACTTTCGTTTTTATTAGAGGTCAGTTTTGTTTGGCACAGTGACAAGAGCTTCTAATAGTGTTTGTGGAGGAACACTTACTCATTTTTTTTAATAACGTGCTTTACTGATGTAAACATAAATCCAGATTTAATCAGATTTTTTCTTGGGGTGGCATTAATCTTCATATTTGAATAAATGCAATGTTGGTTTATTTCACAGCTTTAAGAATAAAAATAAACACCTAGCCAATAAAGAAGTCACTGTTGCTAAAAAATGATGGAATGGGATGTCAGAAAGTAAGAAATTGAATAGTTTGTTGTGTAGATTGTGCAAGGCCATAATCTATAAACCACAATCGATTAAAGTGATACTGAAAATGGTAGGGCAGGAGGTGAAAACTAGCAAGCCAAGGTCCCTGATTTGGAAAGGAAAATGAGATGAAACAGCCTCTGAAAATCCTCTATGCCCTTCTTTCAAATAAGTTGCATGTGTTTGGCTCATAAATGGACTTCAGTTTTAGAGGTCGTCTACACCATGGTTTTAATTTATGCATTCAAAACAAATCATGTGCAGAGCAGCAATCACTGATGCTAAGCATGTGTGGGTGATAAACTGCACGCACACACAACACACACATTTCAGCTTTTCTGCCTCTGCGTCCAATATCAAATGCCAAAAAAACAAACCTTGTCCAGTTTAACAGCAACTGTAGCCCGCACTGTGGTGGTACCTGTGAGCTGTAGTATGCTCTCCCTGAGTAGTGCCCTGCTCCGCAAATAGCCCCATGAATTGCTTCTGAAGTACATGACTACTTGTCTTGTAGAAAGGGCAGTAGCATCTGGCATGGAATACGTTGTATTCACCAGCTGAGAAATGAAGCTGCTACTTGACCGGCGTTTGACTAAAGCAGCTCAGTTCCACTTGGCTTCTCTTCTCAGTGACGAAAGATAATGGATTTGTACAGATCACTAACTCATCTCTGCAGTTTGAATTTTTAAAGGTATCAAAATTAGAGGGATTGTTTGAATGTCTGGTGCTTTTTTCCCCTTTCTAATCTTATTTTTTTAAACCATGAACATCCTTTTGATTCTTACTATTCTGTTTTCATACCGTCTGATTTTAGGGAAGACAGAAGTCTGCTCTTCCTTGCACAGGCTTTTGAGGTTGTCAGTAATTATGATTTGGTTCGCTGGAAGCTAATATGATTATTTGTTTAGTTCATCCCCTCTGCAGGTTGATAGCAAGGGGACAGTAAGCTAACCTTGTCAGGAAATGCCTGTCTGCCAAGCAGAGCCTCATGATTGCAACTAACGGACACTGCTAAAACCCCCTTATTGCTTGCAAAGTGCTGTTCTCTTAAAGTTAAGTGCTCAAAGAGGGCAACAAAACAGTGTCAAATTCCGAGGTCTTATTCCCCAAAAGATCAAGGTGATCTCCTGTGCTGCCCATGCTCCTGAGATGCTGAGCACAAATGAGTGTTGCTCAGTGCCTTACAGGATCAAGCTTACAAATGTTTTCACTGTATCAGTTGATAGTGCTACTATCTCTGTGCCTCTAATAAACTACCTAGTGATGCCCATGGGGGTTTAAAGGGCTAGGTCCTATGGCAGTTATCTCCCTGGCAAACATGATGATCACTACAGTTTCAAACTCATCAGCGAAAATGCAGAACCATCTCCTGGTGCAGTGGCAGGGTTTTGTGAGCAGTTTGGGAACAGAGCTTCTCAGTCTTTGGGGCTAGAGCCCTGCCTCTGCAGATCACCACATCCTGTCATTTCTTTCCTATTTGCTTTTAATCTTCAAAAAGGAGTGAGAAGGAGGTAAATGAAAAGAGAGAGAATGAAAACTGTGAGAGCAAGCACGTCCTGGCAGATGAGAGAAGCGGAGTTCTTAAGTGTGAATGCTCTGCATGACAGTTTTGTGGTTTTTGGTACAAGAGGGCATTTTTGTATGTATTCTGTCTGGGAATAAGCTCTAGTAATTATTTCTTTCCTTTGGTCTGTCAAAGCCTAATCTCTTGGGTCTGGTTCTATTGATTTTATGATCCATTTATTACACAGTCTAAAGTTTTAACTCTCAGGGGAAAATGACCAAAAGGTAAAGTTATCCAGACCCAGAGCAAATTAAAGTAGGAATGAAAAACTTGTGAACTACAAATGTTTAAGTTTTAATGAAGATTCTGAAAGAAGACATCATTTAGGCTATTACAAAATAGGGTACCTTAGGCAGGACCAGCATCTTGGAAGCAGAAGCCTTTTTACAGCACATGCTATTAATGAAGGCTCAGCACTGCCAGGCTTCAAAGACCCCATAAAAAACTCTTTTGAGTCGTAGGTAAGAGTTTCCATTGACTTCAGTGGGCTGTGGGTAGTGCCCCACTTGGAGTCTTAATACTTTTGTTATTCCAGATCACTGCTGTAGAAATGATTGCAACAGCCAACAACAGGGAGGCTTACAGCTCCCAAACAGCAGGCAGCAGGTGAGCTCTTGAGCAAGATCTTATTTTCATGCAAATATCCTTAGTAAGTGAGAAAAAGGAACTGGAGAAAAAAAATACCTTGAATGGGAGATACAAATGGAATTGTTTTTCAATTGAGCATTTTCAGTGTATGCCTTTATGCCTCAGATAACACATTTATTATGAGGCGGTGAATTAAAGTGAATCACTATTGATAGTAATGCCCTATCATAATAAATCCAACCTCTTAGATATCTGTCAAGAGGCATTCTTGAGTCCCCAACAAATGCACTGTGGTTAGTAAGATGGCCAGTGAGGAACGGGGGCATGGGCCATGTGGTATCATCCCCATCTTAATTCCAGAAGCATCCCACTTTGTGGGATTTCATTAACTGTGTCATTAGTATTAATATAGCCAGTGTTAATCTGCTATGCTTGGGTAGTCATCTGGGATAATGTCTTCCCTCTACCTGTGTGAATTATGATGAGAGACAACAGTGTGTCATTAGTTCCTTGAGGCATTTCCAAGCCTGCAACTGGGGAGACTTAAGTGTGGTATCCCCTGTATGTATGGTACGAAATCTGCCCCAGTGAGCCAGTGGCATAAGTCCCATTGCCTTTGAAACATGAGATTGTAGACTCATTTGTATCTTATTTAACAATATTTACATATTGCACTGCAAGACTTTGTATCCCGTGGCCTGTATGACACTTTTCAGTGTTCTTATAATACAAAATGGCATTTACCCATAAACATTTCAGTTTATTTGAGTTCTCAGCACAGGGAAATGCTGTGATACCTTTATATTTTCTACACATCTACACATCCCGATCTACTGACAGTATTATTTCTGAACTGTTTCGATCTGTGCATGCATATATGCATACATATATTTGTCTTTTGCTGTGTGTTTGCTAGTGTGGTTTTAACTTTTAATGACATAAATAAGGGTATATATTCTGAAGATATTGTAAGGATATAAATTAGGGTGCATTTTGAAGTGTTTGCTTAAAGTACTTGCCAGAAATGTTCTTCTCTTGCAGTAATGCACATTTTAATGCTTTTCCTGCCTACAAAAGGGAAAAAAAAAAAAAGGAGCAAATTTTGTGTAGGTAAATACATTCCTCCTCACCCTTAAGTGTACTGCTGTCAACTGTTATAATAGGTTTCTTAGCAGAGTTGAGGCAGATGAGTGGGCTCCTAAGGGAGGCAGACAGCATATCTGTTTTGGTTTTAGATTTCAAACGGTTTGGTGGGCCTGCCATCAGATGGGGAGAAGTCCTGGGCTTTGATGGTTGCTAAATTACGGAGTGCGCATTTTGACAATGCAGCAGAGCTCAGCCTGGGTAGGAATTCATTACACCCAGGATGAGGAGCACAGGGATGGTGCAGCACGGGATGGCCATACCTCACCTCCAACAAGTGCTGTAATGGGCTTTTCCTGAGGACCAGCATCCTGGCCTTCTGGCAGCTCTGCAGCTCAGTTACTGATGGCCCATCAGCTGGGGGTCAGTGGTGGCAGCAGGGGACCTCAGGCTGTGTGTGATTCATTGAGTGGACCGTTAGGGATCTGTAGCTTGCCGCTTTCAGCCAAGAGCAGTGCATTAGCTACATGACATACATTATGATAGTGCCAGCAAAGTGGTCAGTGACTAACTGGGATATATTGCAGCCTGCGGAGTGGCTGAGGGCTGCAGCACAGAACATATGGAGATTATTTCCTGAATTTATGCAGCACATGTTTTCCTATAAATTAAATTCAGAGAAAATGTGTATCATAATAGGGTGATGCTCACAACAGCCTTCCCTGTTATGAATTACAATGACCTCTCTCAGCTCGCTGGGTGCCCAGCGAAATGGCTTCATGCAGTTGGAAACAATAGCATGTACGTGATGTCAGGGTCTGAAAGCCTGACCAAAAGGAACTCTAACTAAAAGCAGGGGCTTTTTCTTTTTTTCCCCACCCCACGTTGCTTCTCTTATATTGACAGTGCTAGGTTAACAGTTGGAGTCAATGATCTTAACGGTCTTTTCCTACCTAAACAATTCTATGATTCTATCATTCTCTCTAGGAACTACCCAATATCCTACTGAAGTGCTGAGCAGCCTTCAGTAGAGGGTGGGTAGATGACCTGCTTCACAATTAACTGGGTGCTGCCCTTGTTGAGGGGCTGTTGGATGGCAAAGGCAGCTCTGGATGCAGCTGCAGCCCCACTTCATGAGTGAGGGTAGTGTGGGTTGGCAAAACAGCAGGATGGGAGTCCTTAGCCAGAATAATGAGCAAAACAGTATGTGTCCCTTCTGTGTGCTTGGACTGAAGATCCCAAGCCTTTTCTAGACAAATATTTGATGTTCTGTTGCCTGAGGCTAGGACAAAATCATCTTTGCCTTTTCCTTGGGTGTACTAAAGCAGCTGAAGGAAGAATGTGATAGAGACAGTAATTTCCTAAAGCATGAAAGAGAAAGGTATGTTCCTTACAACTCTGTGTGTGAAATCTTTGGTAGAGGAAATGTAGGAGCTGCCATACAGGAGCAAACTGGAAACTAATAATATAAATATATTTACATGTATGTATGTGTCTCTCTATATATATGTAAAGCAACGGGTACCAGACAGCAAAACAGTTTAGGGGTTTTGTTGGGACAAATCACTGTGGAGTCAGTACAGATGATAGAGTATTTTCAGCTGTGCTTAAGGGACTTGTTTTTTCATTTGCAGCTGATTACAGGCTAATAGGATTTCAAAGATTTCTGGGAGGAAACAGTTCACATCTCATTGCATTTTGCTTCTTTTTTTTTTTTTGATGTTTTATTTATCATACTGATGCTTACCCTCAGAATAAATTTTATTACTCTCTTGTTTAGCTTCTTGAACTGAGTTTTTCCCTCGGTCACTTGCTGCTGTCTAATAGACAGTTTTCAAATAATTTGGGACTTCTGGAAAGATCCTGTCAGCATTTTGTGTAATAGAAGAGAATAGATCATTGGAATAAAAAATAGTGTTGCAAGTATTTTTAGGTTTAGTCCTCTCTTTTTCAGTTTTCACAAATACATGATGCGGCTTGTACTGTTATGGTTTTTAATGAAAATTGACTATTTGAAAGCAACTTACGGGAACTACCAATACAGCTGAATTTTGTCAGTACAAACTAATTCTGTGACTGACCTTCTCTGTTTAGCAGCAGTAATAACCCTGGTTATTTTTCTTTAGCAGCTCACATGTTGGGAACACACACTTAGCCTGTAAATATGGATTCAGGAGGAAAATGAATACAGTAGTGTTCAAAGCAGTCAAAAGCTTAGAAATAATGTTCTGCTGTGACTTTTCCAAACTGACATCTTGATGTTGGGATTATAAATGAAACCATTGTTCCAGCAAAGGCCAAGACTAATAGAAAGCCTTTATTACTGGTCCAGTGGCTAATTCTGCTTGTCTAACCCCTTTGGATGGACACAGTGTCAGAAAACATACTCACAGAGGTTGCTTTGTGTGAGTTTTGGCTTGCTGAGTGATTACATGGTGGCACAAAGATATCTCAATGACAAGTGTTCTTTGACTGAAATTTGTAAAGTCATTTTCTTTCCCTATGCCTTGGAGAGGAGTGAAATGATTTTTAATCTACAGCTTCTATGAGTTATATTTGCTTTGTATCCTATCACCCTTCTGTTCAGCTCTTCTCCCCTTCCAAGCAGGTAAACCTCTGCTTAGAAGAAATTGTTTCTTCTGCTGAGCCTTGGTGCAGTTGACAGCTGTCATATACAAGCACTATACTTGAATACGTGTCTTTAAAGCTAGACGGTCTTAAAGAACTTTAATCTTTTCTCTTTGCACATGCAGGGAATGCCTAGGAGCCAGAGACCCCTATTGTGGCTGGGATAACAAGCAGAAGCGATGCACCACCATTGAGGACAGCTCCAACATGAGCCTGTGGACTCAAAATATTACTGAGTGCCCAGTAAGTGGAAGAAGTGGAAATATTTTAGATATACTGGTGTGTGAGTATATGTAGAAGTGTGAGTATATGTGTAGAAGTGAGAAAGAAAGTGAGTGTGTGCAGCCTGATGAGGACTGGGTGTTACGAGAGCATGGAGAGCCCAGTGACACACACTGATATCTGTGCACTGAGATCTGTTTAGAACACAGAAACCCCAAATGTATTTATTTGCTCTAAAAGACGGATCCAAAGCAAGCATTCAGTCCTCCTCATGCCAGCCACGCCTTGAGTGAAGAAGATTGCATCATGCTGTTGGGTACTACTAAGAACCATGTAAGCCCCACGTGAAACTTGATTTTTCTCAGGGCTGCTCCACTGTCTGCACCATTTCCTTGTCTTCCCTGCAGGTCAGGATAATCAGAGTAGCTGACTAAAGCCTGCTTGGGCTGCATTCAGTTAACTTCCTTGAGCTGGCCTCAAGGGACAACGCTGGTGAGGAAGTGTTGCACTAGCAGGAAGAGGCATCTAGGCAGCAGCAGAGAAATAGGACATGCGTAGATGGTTTGCAGAGGGAACAAAAAGATAACAGGGTGTACTAGAGAACACAAGGGAAGGGGAAAGTGTAACCAAGAGAGGGAGTATGAGCTGGGTTCTAACCTCGCTTTAGGACACCAAAGACCACATCTATGTGATGTTGCGAGGAGATGCTTTTCTTTCCTTGCCCTGATCTCTATAAGATGCAGCAGATTAAACAAAAAATGAAAAGTGTCTCTGCCTGAATCAGTTTGAGTTGGCTCTCCAGTTCCCTTCCAACGCACCTACTATTCTCTGATGACAACATCCAGTTACTGCCTGTGATCCCCAGAAACTGTCTGGCCATATTTAATTCCTGCTCTTTGAACGGTACCTGCAAGGTGGCTGGGGAGGAAAACCAGTCTTGTTAATAAAGGAGGGGGGAGTACAGAGAAATTCTCATTAGTGTCCATTGTTATTATCTAACATCAATTAGCATGTTGATACTGCTAAGTCTGGTAGATAGAGGGAGAAGGCTGGATAGGTTATATCTTCAGTATGCTACTTCTGTCTGGAGGTTCTGGGATGTTTATTCCCCTTATCTTCCTTACTTCTCTGATATTTTCCCAGGAAATATTAGTCATTACTTCAATCCATCCTCAGCTTGGCAGGCTTAAGTTTTTCACTGCTGGATTCAGAGGCTTGTGTGTTTATAACCCTCCTGTGTTGAACTGGGATGCAGTGCTTCTTGACTGCCCATGCTGTTATCTCATCCTGCTTAATGCTTGTGTCTGTTGCTAGGTGTGTGAAGTGTTAATCCTCTAGTTTGAACATGTCTGCTGTGGTGCGTGCTAGGAAACAGGCTACTCCAGATCATTGTTTCAAGGTCATAAAAGTCCAGCGCAGAATATTCAGGAGCTTTGGCTGTTCTTGGGTGCTAGTTTTACATTTGTTTTCGCATTTATATTGTAGATTATTTTCTGGGTAGGTGCTTTCATTCTGATGCATACACCAGCCTTATGCTCTTCAAGCTGACATGCTGCCAAACTCTTTAAAATCCACATGCAAATGCTTTCTTTTTCTTTATCCTCTGTCCCTCACCGGAATGAATTCACCACTGGCATGGAGTGGGGCCACTCATTTAAGCACCTATGTCAACAATATCCAAGTATTTCCTTGTGTTCAGTGCAGAATAAAGGTTGTAGCCAATAGAGGCAAGAATCTAGCAGGTGCAAATGACCACTGAAAAGGTAGGAGAATCCAGTAATCCAATGCCGAATTTCTCTCCTGAAAAAGACCTTTCTGGAAGCTTAATTGGATGAATTACTGTCTTAGGAAGTCCTGGCTTTTCTCTGCCCACTTTCCTGGGCTGAGCACCAGGCACTCAGCTGTACTGGTGCAGCTGTGTGTGAGATCACAGACAAGTGTGACATGGTGTAGTTTGAAAGCACTCCTCCCAAATAAACTTTTCCTAACCCAGATAATGTGAGTGAGTCTTCTGCAGCCTAGCCCACAAACAGATGTCCTGGCACAGCTGAGAGACTGGCATGCAGCAACTTTTAAAGGCAGAACTGGCATATTATTGAATTATACCCTACAGGGGCCAGGCATTTCTGGGAGTCAACCACAATACTAACACAACTTGACTGCTGCTCTTGTGAAAACATGCTTGTTCAGAGCTAGTCTGAACATCTTTATACAGCACTACATTGTACCACAGATTCCCACTTTCCAGCCTTAAAATTAAGGGACCTTAGATAGAGGGTTAATCATATAGTGTTAACATAGTACCTTGGGCAATGGTTAATCTATCTTATTACCAGGTAACACCCAGGACCTCCCAAAGGTTCATTGCTAAAGTTGCAATGTCAAGCATTTCAACATTAAGAAATGATAGGGCACAAATTGCACATGCCGCTCCTCTTTTCCCTGTGTGTGATGTGTCATATCAGGGAGTCCTGAATACATGATTGCATGCTGTTTCTTCTTAGGCTTGGGAAAAGGAGTGAGGTGCTTTTTGGTTTTAGGAAAACTGAAAAAAGCCCACATCCTGCTTGGTAACATCTTACTGGTGCCAACGTGAGCCACCAGCAGGAAAGGAACTTCAGATTTGGCTAACAAACTCCATTAGCCAAGCTCATGGGGTCACTGTTGATGGTGGTTGGCAAGTCAGGAGCTGAGTATTCCCAATGAAATGTACAGTCCTTCTTATCCTGAGCCAAATGATGTTTTTCCTCACAGGTTTTCATCCCATTCCCGCTCTGTCTGTCCAGCAAACCCGTATCTCAGTCATCTGGCGTCTGCTTTATGCTACCCCATTTTTTTTCTAATCGGTGCCAGTTTCCCCAGTCCTTTTTGTGGGCGTATAACAGACTTGTACCCTGCTCTCAATTTATGTGGGCTCAGCTACTCAGAGCTGCAGTGCCTAGGATAATCCTGCTCTGGCCCACAGTGAAGCATGTCCAGTGCACAGAGATGTGCTAGGATCAAAATCTATGAGTCTCTGAAAACTGAGTATTTTCCTCCCCACCTCCTAGCGATACAAGCTAGACAGATTTCAATGGCTTTTCATGGGCATTGCAAAAAAGGTGTTACAAGGACATAAAGTTCAGTTCTTTGCTCTGAAAACTGGCTTGTTTCAAGGAAAGGGTTGCTAGTTATGGACATTCTTTTCCCCTAGATTTGATTTTAAAAATGGTTGAAATATTTTGACAGAAGATTTGCAAGAATTGTCAGCTTCTATCGAACAGCCAACATCGAAACTTCCAGCCGAAATAATTAAAGCTTGGCAAAGTTATAAGCAGTTGACATCTGAATCCTCAGGGGAAGCATAGATGAATGAAAAGAACAAGGAATGCTTCCAGTCTTATCTGTAATGTGAAAATAAACATTGCAAATATCCCAGTAGTGGGGTTTAGGAATGGTCAGTCTGAAGTTTTAGATCCTGCACTTAAGCCTTTAGATGGTGTTAGGAAGAGATGAGAAAGTGATGCCTTTGGTGGGAGTATGGCAGTTTATAAAATACAGGAATTTTGGAATTTGTATTATTGTCGGGTAAAACAAGGGCATTTGATCACACGTATTTTTAAAGATGCCTTCTTGTCTGATGGACACTGTGCTGGCTACAGAGGATTTGCCTTGTAAAGATATTCCTGAAAAAGACCAATGCATATGGGGTTTTATCCCACTTCCCAAGTTTGCTCTTTTGAAGGTATTTTTATGAGTTTAAAGATGGAATAATAACCCATATGTAATTTCTTAAGTATAAAAACTTCCTACACTCACAACGTGACATGTTTATAAATCTCAGCATTTTGGTTATGGCTGCTTATTTTTTTAACTTTTGGGTTGCTTCCCAGTATCACTTATGAGCCAATAATTATTTGTCAGCTTTTTTTTTTTGTTTAATTGAAGCCACGGGCCATATCATACCATTGATTTCGGAACAGAACTCCCTGCTGGAATCAGCAAGGCTTTCTGGTTCAAAAATCAAATAGAAATGATCCAATACTTGGATTATGACTTTTGTAAGGCAGGAGGGAAAAGGAGATAAAAATCTAGTATTAAGTATCTCAAAGTATAGTTCTTTTGATCCCCTCCTGACTTTTAGCAATCCAACTGTATTGATTTTTGACTTCATGCATGTTTAAAACAACAAATTCAACAACAACAGCAAATCTCAGTGTTCTATTGTCTGGGCATCTTGCCTTGTAACCTGCAGCCCAGAGCAAATTTTTACAGTGATATGATAATCTATTGCAAACAAAAGTTTACAACAGATGCTTGAAGCCCCCTGACTGCAGCCTGATGAGTGCAGTAACCGATCTAAATGACTTCCATGCCACTGCTGCACATTTTTGATGCTGCAGTAGATGGGTGAGAGGAGAAGATGACAGCCCACCAGAGGTGCATTGTGAGTGTTTAACTAGTGCCAGACTTGAAGAATAAGCACAGAGCAGTGTGTTTCAGAGGATGAATGTTGGAAAGCACTACTCCCGTGACTGTGGTTGGCTCCCTGTGTGGCTCTGGAACAGGCTTGCAGCCTCTCCATGCCTCGGTTTCCTTGTCTTGTAAAGCAGGAGAAACTAATTCCCTCCCGAGGCAGCCCAGAGGACTGATCTTGCTGACTGCAGAACTTAGTGAAGCATGGCGCAGTGGGGTTTGTCAGTGGTAGCTGGCTCAGATTTGAGGCCAGGGCTGTTCGTCCAGGGTCCCAGCCTCTTCCTTTCATCACCCTTCGTTGTATGCGACACTGAGGCTAAGTCCAGTCTTGCCTTTGCCAGTGTTTTTACCAAAGCTGCTGAGCATCCCAATGGGTGACACCAGTGGGGATGGGCTACTTTCAGGAAGCCACCATCAGTGCCACCCTGCCTGCGAGGCCCTGCTCTTTGGGAAGCCAGGGCAGGGGTGTTCAGGGTAGCTTTCCAGACATGGGCCTACAGTTGTTGGGATTTGCAGTAGTGGTGGAGTAGGCACAATAAGGCAGTGTGGCCTGGGAACATTCCTGGAAGGAGCAGGCAGCACTCATCTTCTCAAGTTAACTTAGGTGGCAAGTTTTCTCCACCGGTCCTCAGCTTAGGGCTCACCTAACAGCACGGTTAAAGCAAGACACAGTGGAGCAAGCTCTGACACCTTATCTCCTGGAAGTTCTTCAGTCCTGGTCTGAAATATTTCTGTTTCTCATGCTTTTTGTTTGCCAGGACTACTGTATTTTGTACTTCTTCATTACAGTGCATGGAAAGCTCAAGACCCAGCCTGTTCAGGGCTGTATAGACATGAAGCAAAGGGCAGAGGAAACAGCAGTATGATTGGTCTGCAGATTGCCTTGAGATGAATTCTTACTCTTAAGCCCACTGTGTGATCCTCAGCATTAATTCTAGTCACCACCACCTCCTTCACTTCCTATCCTTCACCCAGCTTAGCCATTTAGGCTACAGATTAGAAAGGGAGCCAGTTCTTACTGTGTGTTTGAGCAGGGCCAGACTCAGCGAGGCCCCAGTCTGAGCTGATCACTATGGTTATCCGAACACTAACTCAGAAAATATTCTGCAGGAGCAGTCCCAAGCACTGCAGAGGCAGGAGCATAATGAAGTGGGGACAGTCGGCACCGGCTGTTGTGTTGCTTGAAAGGCTGTAGCTGTGCAGTGTGCATCAAGGGAGTGTGGTGGTTTTGTGGCATGGCAGGTGGATGCTTGCTCCTGGTGTGGTGCTGGTGGGGCCGGCTCGGGTGCCTGTGCACACATGTTAGGTATGCGGGGTGGAATTTGAAGGGTAAATATTGTGCGGCACTGCCTGAAAACAACCTTCTGTTTTGAATCCTGCTCACAAGCACAGACAGCTCCCATCTAAGCTGCATCCTAATCCCCCCAGCAGCTTTGTTTGGCTTTCCTATTGTGGGGCTGTCTCCAGAAATGTAAACTTGCTACTAATGACCTTTCTTCTTTTAAAATTAGGTGAAAAACCTGACAACAAATGGAAGATTGGGGCCTTGGTCCCCATGGCAACTGTGTGAGCATTCAGATGGAGACAGCACAGGCTCCTGTATGTGTAGGTCACGTTCATGTGACAGCCCTCGTCCACGCTGTGGAGGTCGCAGTTGTGAAGGGGCCAGGATTGAGGTGGCAAATTGCTCAAGGTACCTCAGCATCTTTGTGGTTTTTAGGAAGGGAACAAGAGCTGTTGTGCCTGTCCACAGCTTAGCTCCTTCCTTGTGTTTCTGTGCCCCTGTTGTTGCATCCCAGCCAACCTGATGTATGTGAGATCCAGCTTGAAGTCAGTGAAAAATGAAGGGCTCTGAGAAGATGAGCACCACAAATTAGTGTACACATTAACCTTTCCTACACTGTGCCTTGGCTTCCCTCAACCATGTAGTGAGTAGTGACTCATCAGGAGGAGGTAAGGCAGAAGTAATTGTTAGCCATCTGAACAGCAGTAAGCTAAAAATAAAATCTAAGAAGCTCACAGTCGTTTGGAGTTTGGATTCTGAGATGCATTGCCAAAAGCGAGCAGAGCTCCTTCAGAGTATTGCTTGTAAAGACAGGGCCTAGCCTCACTCTGAGCAGGGCCTGTTTGCCTTGTTATGTGAGTCTGTGAACTGTCTGCAGCACGCTGGCTAGGTGAAAGCAACAAATCATCATCTGGCAGCGAGCAGTGCTTAGGAGGCACGCCTGCCGGGGACGGAACTTAACCAACACATGTAACTCAGCTTGTGTTGAAGTGCTGCCTTTCCAGGGAAGCTTGAAGATTAAGATTGAGCAGTATGGGAGCTAAATATCCTCCAGTTAGGTGCCCAAACATAGCCACAGTGTTTTTGTCCATATTGCCCCTCCACCCTCGGACTACATCATGTCATGACTAAAAGAAAGACGATGCAATAGTGTAAGCACTACTTCACCAGGGTGGTGCCAGTGAATATTTTGGTAAATATTGAGTCAATATAGTTTTTACCTACTTTATCTTCTCCATAAACATTAATTCCATTAAGGACAGCTGTCTTTTAACTTATCCCTGGAGATCAGTGCTGGTCTTGGCACGAGAAATTCAGCAATACTCATGTTTTAATTGGCATCTCTTCTAGTTGTGGGCTGTGCTGCCCAAAGGGCATACAGTCATTCCTGCCTCTGTGCTGCCACCATGGGCTGAGCAAAGCCTTCCCCAGGCAGACTTTTTATGTCAGTGGCAAACAGAAAGCATGCCAGTGGTGTTCTCAGCACTGCTATGATGGCGAAAGAGGCAGGCTTCTAAGAAGGGGATGAAAAATAGATTATTCAATCTTAAGACGTAGGAAAACAACATGGTTTGAAAAATAGGGACATCTGGTCATCCTACATCCGCCTCAGTCCTCAAATTTCCTTTAATTGACTTCATATGGCATTGCAATTTCTTTTTGCAAAGAGGGAGCAGGATGTTTAAAGATAAGTTCTGTTAGAATGGTGGAGATCTGGAAATGGAAGGTGTCTTTATTTCTGTTAAAAATCCTGAAAAAACAAACAGATTGTGAAAATGGTTGGATTTTTTTTTTTTAAGGAGTTTTAAATAAAAATTACTTCCTTTTTTTTTTTTTTCCTGGAATAACAGCAATCTTCCGTTTGATTTTGTTTTTTAAATGATTTTACGTATAAACTTTCTTTTGGGTTAAAGAGTGAGGAGGTAGTAGGTGGATTAAAACATGGCAGAATAAGATAGAATAATAGGATTTTTATGTAAGTCAGTTTATTGTGCTTTGACCTTGTTTGGGGCCGGAAAGGGGAAGGGGAGGAGGGAGAAGGATGCGAGAACAAGACGAGGAGGGAAGAAATGTCTAAGAGGGTTCTGAAATAAACCTGCCAAGAACAGGCAAGAGTTGATAACAAATACAAAAAGTGTGAAGGGCAATGTGGGTTTTAACTTTCATCCTCTGCCCTGATTGGTGCCATGCCAGAAAATATTTCTTGCCAACAGTGTTATTAATTTAGTTCAGTAAATGCTTTGAAAATTAACATCTGTTTTCAAGCTTAGCTTTCAAGAACCAGAGAGCACCTGAGTTGTTTTTTTGACTAGACTTTTTGGAAAGGTTTTTCGTTATTAAACAAAAAAACAAGTGAGATTTTTTGGCTTAAGGCAGTAAAGTGTGAAGATAAGGCAGTTCTGTAAGACAGAGCATTGCCACTGGCTCCATATGAAATGAAACCTGCAGCACAGAAGAGATGAGATACAGATTCTCCTCTCCAGCTCCAACGTTCAGTAGTGCTGCCAAGTCAAAGGAAGGTGAGCTTTAATAAGTGCACAGTTTTAAAGATGTAAATGTTGGGTTCTGTGTAAGCACGCGGTTGAGTCACCGCATGGCAGCAGCGTCACAGGAGCCAGCTGCCTGCACGTGCTCAGCCTGTCGCCGGAGCAAGACAGAGCATTTGCCAACATCTCTGCTGAGGTGTGAACTAAGGGGCTTTACATCACATTTGCTTCAGGCTAACTTAGCAGTGCTCAGCAGAGATGTGATCACTCATTAAACCATGAAACTTGATCCTGCCTCTGAGCTCTTAATTGCCTGGTTTCTACAGATTTAAGGTCACGCTACAGTGACATCTGCAAGCGGCCATAAAAGCTAGAAGCAATTATTGTTATTTTTAATGAAATTTGGGATTTCCACTTAATAGGATTCAATGCTGAAGGCTTTAGGAAAATAACAAATATTATGAGGTTTGTGATAAAATCACGGGAGCTGGCAGTAATATTGCTGTAAGAGTTCAAGAACCATGTAGGTGAGGCTAGAAGTGTTCACAAACTGTGAAGATGAGGCCCTCAGTGACATGTTTTGGTGGTGGACTTGGCAATCCTGGGGTAATGGCTGGACTTGAAGATCTTAAAGGTCTTTTCCAACCTAGTTGATTCTATGATTCTAAGAGATTTAAAGCATCAGTACCTACTGAATTAGCAGAGAGTTGGTTTTTTACATCCTTTGGCACACCTGGCATTTGTGAGCCTCAAAACCTGAGCTCTTTGTGCAGAAGAGTGCAGGCTGTATCAGGAGATACAATTTAGGGATGAGCCATTGGCTCTCAAAAGCGGGATTATGAGACTTGGGAGACATGATGGAGGAATAATCAGTGAGAGTTATAGCAACCACACTCTTGGTTCGCAAATGCTATGAGGCATTTTCAGAATCATTCAGCTCTGGCTTCGTTCTTTACTTTTCCAATTATTAGAGACTTGAATAGGAGGAAAGTTAGGCCAATGCTGAGCACTTTTGAAACTCTCTTTTCTAAATCTTCACTGACATAAGGTCTGGTTGAAATGAATAATCTCTTCTCCAGTGGTTCCCCCACCAGTGCCTTATGTGTTTTGTTGTTAAGCACAGCATAATGTGAGCAGACCGTTAGGTCACCCCCATGCTCTGCTTTCTCTTGCTCTCTTTGTTAGAAATGGAGCTTGGACACCCTGGTCTTCCTGGGCCCCATGCAGCACCTCCTGTGGGATAGGCTTCCAGGTCCGCCAGCGATCCTGCAGCAACCCTGCTCCACGATACGGCGGCAGGGTCTGTGTTGGACAGAGTAGGGAAGAAAGGTAAGAGATGTCCACAACACCGTGTGTTCACTTCTGTGGTTATAATGTTGGCAGCTGAAAGTGATGGCTCCTGTGTGAATGCAGATTAAGGCTGTCTGGCTGAATGCACAAAGTGGAAGGAATTCCAGAGCCTAGGAAGGATGAGGTTGCTCTCATGCATGGCCACACTCTTTCAATGAGCCTGTGAACATCAGAGGTTTCAGAGCTGTCTCCACTCTCAGGGAGGACCTTTCAGACTTTCACAAGTATTTCTGTCCCCCAAACAGAGGGCTGACCTCCTCAATGAAAGGAGAAGCTGTGTCTGCTATTTGCAGTGTAGAGTTTATAGATGCAGTTACACAGGTTTGATCCATCCCTGAGGAGGCAGTTGAATATGTGCAATTTTCATTGCCAATTGCATGATTCCATGCACCATAATAATTGTGCTGATGCTCCAAAAGAAGTTCAAGACAAAATATAGCTTAACTTAAAGATTCAGGACTGCAGGACTTGACATTAGAAAAACATCTTTCCCCCGGCTCCCTTTAAACTAAGCAATTTCATGTAGAATCACTAAAAGGCAATACTTTTTGAACCTCAGAGCCATCTGCACTGTTACACTTCTTCAAGCCCAGCCCCACATTAAACACAGCTTTCAAGGCATCCTAATTTGGTTTCCAGATTTGACATTTCCCTGTTACTACTGTGATTTACAAACCAGCTAGTACTATGACAAAAAAATATAAATAAGTTTGTTTGTGGTTAGACATCACAGTTAAGAATGTAGTTGAGAAAAAAGAAAAAGATACAACATAGGAAGCAAATGAGCAGAGATAATACCACCTTGCAGAAGGGAAACAAAAAGTATAGAATAGTAACCTAGACCCTTTCTAGCAGGGAGCAGTTCAATGGTGGAAGCACTCAGCTTTTGCAACAAGAATGCTTGCACATTATTAGACAGGATTTTGACTTCAGATCAAATTCAAATTTGCTATAGAAATTTGGTTTCAGGGACAGCCTTGTCCACTGACTTGTATTTTGTTCATAAATCAGTTTGAAATTAAAAAATACGCTTTTTACTTCTTTAAAAATGAAAAAGACATCCAAAATGTCAGCAGTACGTGGATAACCTTTCCAATGAATTATTGAATTTTAGTAGGGTAGAGCTGTATTTTCAAACCACAATAAGCCTGCATGCTTTTTTCTGTCTTATGTCACATCTCTCTATTGGCAAGAGAAAGATCTTTTGTACTGGTACTTTTGGAGGGAAGGTCATAATTTTAGATATCTTGGTCTGGTAAGATACTGACCAGTTACACAGAGCTATAGATTGTCTTTTATTCCCTGAAACCTCCAAGCAGCTTGTAGAATTGAGCCCATAAATGACATTTGAAAGTGGTTTTTATTGTTCCTTTACATTCATTATATTTCTTTATGTCCTGCCATTTGTGTGCAGTGCTCATTTCAAGCATGCATTTTCAGTGCAGAAGATTCTATCAGCAGCAGCAGATGTGAAAGTAATGACAGGCTGAAAAATGATCTGGAGGCTGATTTTGGAAAGTACTTTATTTGGCTCAGAACAAATTTGGTTGTTTAGAAGACCTGCATCATAATCATATTCATTTTCAACTTCTTGGAAAGAAAAAAAAAAGAAAACAAAACTTTTTGCCTACAAACTGATTACATGGCCAAACTAAACCCTCTCCATCACTGTAATATAAAATATATAAGAAAAAGGACACTTAGGAGAAGAATGCTAGTAGAAAGATAAAAGGATTCAAAGTGAGTGAGGGAAACATAAGGGGAGAAAAAGAATAGAAAATACACACAATAATCAAGACATAGGAGTACTAAATTTCTTAAATTTGTAAAAAGAGATAGTGGGAGAGAGGACAGAGTACAGCAGTCCTGTGCATATGCTTACTTTCCTCAGAGGCCATAACAAGAACCTTAACTTTCAGAGAGAAGGGAATACTTACTCTGACCGACTGTGAAAAACTTTCCCAGAAATCTCTAACATTCATGAAAGTTTTGCATTGCTTCCCACTGCAGACTGTCATTTTCCCTCACCCCCATCCCAGAGCTCTTCATTTCATCTTCTTACCCTTTCTTCCCTTTCCACCTACATCCAAAACTTATCTAATTAAGTAGCTTCTTATGTTTGTCCTGGTTGCAACACAATCTGCGTTTTCCAAAAATGTACGGGATGTGGATATTCCCAAAGCTTTTGTTTGAAAAACTGATATCTTAAAATAATGAAAGAAATGTTAGGCTTGCGAGTAGAATAGGGAAAGCAACATGGAATTTAATGAGAAACAAGAAGTCCTATCCCCTAGGCATTCAAATGCTTGCTAATCCCCTCAAAAATGACTCATATAGCAAAACTCGTTATATTCCATTGTTGTAATTACTGTATTTTGAAAAAGCAAAACACACCACTTCCTGGCCTCCAGAACTTTTTCAAGGTTCATAAATAAAACCAATGCAAACAGTCTTGTACTTTTCTGTACAGGCTGAAGATTAATTTCTCCACGTGTACATAATTCTCATCATACAAGAGCTAAGATAACTTACCAAAGACAAGAACAACCTGTTGAATCAGAAAAAAATTGCCTAGTACTTGACATGAAATTTGTTTGGTATCTTTTCTCAGGTTTTACTAATCATACAAAGAGCCTCAGGTATTCAGAATCTTTTCTTATATTTTACATTGTCCAGGAGTTGTACTTGTTGCTTCAGTCAGCCTCAGCCACCTGACTGAGTTGCTAATCCGCTAATGACTGCCTTGTACTGTCTTACCCTTTTCCGCCCCAGGACAGTGCCTGTGATACGAAAGGACTACTGGTCCTAACCAAGCCTAAAAATACTGCAGTATTTTAGCAGCTTCCCTGATTCTGTTCCACTAAGCTGGCATCTTTGGAAGCCCTTGTTATAATTCCCACATGCTGCACAGCTATACAGACATATCACGGCTTAACCCCAAACTGAAGGAGATGAGAACAAGCTCAAATGAAAGCACTTTCAGGACCTCTAATAGCACACTAAAGCTGAAAATAGGCAAGAATGCAACTGCACTCTCCACTTGCTAGGAGAAAAGGCTAAGAGGCATGAACGAAATGAGACTCACTGGGAAGGAAGACACTGAATCTAACTGTGGGAAAAGAAGTTACAGATGTTCAGGCTCTAATGGAGCTCCTAAGTAGTGGAAAAGAGCTAAATGAAATGAGGCAGAGAGCAGAGCTGGAATAATGTGAACATAAAAATGGCTGTAATGGCTCATATGAAAGGTCTGTGTAGCCTGAAATCCTGAGAAGGGCAGGTAACAGCACCGTAGGAAGGAGCATCAGAAACAGCATAGAAAATGCTAATTCCTCAAGAGAAGCAATTAAATATTTAAGAATATGCCTGAAAGTGAGATTGTGTCTCGATGACATTTGTTCCTGATCAGTGCTCTGTGGCTACGAAACATACTTTTAGCCTTGATAACATTCTGCGGCAATCAGAGCTACTTTTAACCTTGCACCATTGAAAAGCGCAACCTGTTTTGTTTGCTTTAAGCCTGCCTAAAACTGTCATCGCAGGTTCCCTTATTCTTCCATGGTGGTAACACTGAAAAGCAGTTTCATCCTCCACTTTCTTATACCATTGTGTTTTGGTATTTAGGGACATATAAATATTTTTCTGAAATATTTCAGGAAGATCTTCCAAATAGCTGGGTTTCTTACTTTTTCAGAAGGAAAGACATTGTAAAAAGAGAAGGAAGTTCTAGATCTTTCAAAAGGGTATTCTGATAAAGCTTATTTGACAGAAAAACAGTTGATCAGGTAAGGACTAGTTCTTTTTCTACTGATAGGTCTAGGGTATTTATTTTGGACCCATTGTACCCTGTCATTCACCATTAATTTGTTACTGGACTTACACAAAGATCAGAGATGAGGCCAAGTTTATAATCATCACTCATTTTTGCAATGTCTTATTGTATTTTTCTTTTATCTTTCAGCAGGTAAATGTGCTTAGTTTTCAAAAACAGATCTATTAGTTCCCTGTAATTACTCACTCTATGTACTCCATTACTGTTACTACCAGCTAAAATGATTGGAAGATAACACTTGCAATAAAAGAAATGCTTTGCTTTAATATAAACTTCAAATAAACTTTACAAAATACATCTTTCTAGAGATAATTTTAGAAGGACCTCTGAATTGTTTCAGAATATATAGTCTCTGCCAAACTGGGTATTTTTCATCAAATATCCCTAAGTTTTTTCTTAGATTTTCTTAAAAATATTAAAGATACAAGTATTCTTCTACAGAGAAATTTTAAATGGGAGCATTTGTATATCTAATATAACTCCAAAATGGCTCATCTTGAAATGTACAAAATGCATTCACCGACTGGATCTTATGAGAGGATGAGATATATGAAAAGTTGTGTTATAAATTCTTTCATGTTTTTAGCTTTTACTTTTAAAGGTTTTCATCTCATTGTAAAAGCTGTAGCTCAAACAATATAATCATGTCATGTAATTATGTTTCTCTATCAAATTTTCTCTGAGAAAATTGCTTGTTGTAACAGCTAAAGATATGGTAAGTGTGCATAATATTTAAATGTCAACAAATTCCTCCATACCTGTTTTACCATGCCTGTTGTTAGGCACTGGCAAAATATCTTTAGGGCAACTCTTTCTTTAGAAGCTAAAGACATAAATGATTACATATAAAAAATGGCATGGCAGGAGGCAGTAATTCCTGTTGCCAAATAAAAGCCCTTGCTAATAGATAAAATCCTGGCAATCAAACAAAAGATTAAAGCACATCTAACGTGTTAAACTCTGAACTGTTTCCTGCCAGGAGGAATGCAAAGCACTGTTAGCTGGGGATTTGCTGTATTTCCTGGAATACATCCACCATAGTCTGAATTTCTGCTTTCCATGACATCTGAAGAATCTGAATAAAAATGAACACTACTTATTTGTGTATATAATTCTGCTTTCTGCAGGAGCAAATCAAGTATCTGTATTTAACCTTTACTCAAATTCCTAGACATTTCATTAGAAGGTTTTTGCCTGAGTAATAACTGAACAGAAATTTTTTAATTGACTCTATGGGCTAAAAAAATACGCCACATCAAAAGAGAAAACAGCAGGAATATCAATAAGTGAACTATTAACTTGCCCAAGAATTATTCCTAAGTTTATACTAATTAGAAGTAGCTATACTTTTTGTCTACTCTGAGCACAAAAGTACACAGGTCTAAACGTTTACTTTAATATTAAGGAATCTTGGGTTTACTTTGCATAATTGTTTAGGCCAAAATTAATTATCTGTTTTTTAAAAGTGCTGATACAGGTTTAAAGTAATATTCATAATTTGGGATATTTTTATTTCTTTTTAAGAATAATTGAAATATATTCCTTAAGAAAATCTTGGTTAGTTTTTTAAATTCTTCTAAGTTTGTCAGAAGCGCAGATAACAGTATTATGAAATGCTTGTATAACTGTTCACCTTTATTGTAAATATGACTACTTAAAACTTTCATTATATTAGAACCTAAAAATTAAGACCACATCCTTCTGTAAAAGGTAAACATATGATAAATGACAATTTAGACTGGAAAATCATGTATTTTTGGTCTTTCTGAGGCTGGAGAGTTAATTCTTATTTAGATATTTATTAACTTAAGACATTGCGTGTATTTCCTGTTGTAGTAACTTTCAGCATGCTATATAAACCAATCTTGGTAAAAATTACTTACAGGCACACTTGAATAGTTTGGACCTTCGGTTTCATTGAGAGTTAGGGAAGACTGGTGGTCCCACGCTATGTCTCTTATGTATAATAACTTATGTCTTGAATTTGCCGTCACCCAGCCCACACTTTGCGGGGCTGCAGGTTGCTTTGAACTGTGGCTCTAGTCTGGCTTTTGCTGATAAATCAGCTGAATCCTACTGTAGGGAGGACTGATAAAGATGTATTTCACTAGATCTCAAGAGATCTCTTTTCACAGATGACCATCTGCCAGTTTCTCAAATCTTGTGCTGTTTCCTTATAATGAAGATGTCCCCTAGTTTCATAGTTTCTTGAGAAAATGGTTCCTTGATATTTCAAAAGCCTAAAGAAACATACAAATTGCAATGTAAAGAACACAAAGACTGAATTAAGTTGAAGGTTCACAAATACTTTACTTTTTTTTAGGAGTTTCATCCTGAGTTAAAAGGATTATCAGTGCTATGGAAACGCCACAATTCAGAGTTGGATTTTTTACCAGTACAGTGAGATGATCATTGTGTTATAATGGAATACATCTTCCATTCCATTCAAAAACTTCTTTGAAGTTTGTGAAGAGGGAGGGAGCACCACACAACATGACAACCTTGCATTGTTTTAAGTTTGAGACTTCCATCTCCTACAATTTTAACAGATAGATCTGCGTTATTCTGCCCCTAAATCTCTGCATGCTTGATGAATGGCTGTGCAATATGATACGGAGATTTTATTTTATTTTTTTTAAGTTACTACTGGCTTTATCAACCTGTATTGCTGCAGTTGGGAAACCATGTGCAGCTGCGGAGCAGTCTCTCTCTTGCTGTGATTGTGTTGCACCTTTGATTTTTGACTATCTTTACATAAATTCACTATAAATGCTTTTAAATGGTGGCAGTGGTATTTTGAAAAGTATCAGATTAAAGAATGTACTGCTAAAAAGACATGTATTTCTTGAAGATTTTCATTAAACAAGGCTGCGGATGCAGATACTCCTAACTTACCAAAATAAGATGTAGTTATTCTCTACTAAAAATGCCTCCTGTATTCTCTTTCTTATACTTCTGGATGCCAGTTCAGGGTCACAGGTAGTCACTGTGCCACATACTGTAGCTGAATGTGAAAGGTACTTTTGTATTTCTGAGGAATGGCTCTTTCTAAATTGTTCCCACCAGGAGCCATCTATTGATTGATCACTCTCAGCAAAACAGTTATAAAGATTATTTCAAATTATCTCAAATGCAGAAAAGCACACTGAAAGTATAAAACCAAGAAGAACTTCCTTCTATATTCATTATCTACTGCTTAAGGCAACCAGAAGTCTTAAAAGTGATAGCTGCAGGCCACTGCTTGCAACTATATTACTCTTTAACTACAAGATCCTTGCAGGTAGACTTTTTTTTTCATGTGAAAGCTACTATTGGTAGCCACAATAGTTAAATTTGCTTACGTTTGCTATTCTAATCCTGTGTTTCTATTCTTATAGTGATTGAACCTTGATCTTTCAGTATTATATTGTTCAAATGATGCCTTGCCTAAGTTTAGTCATTCACATATACAAAAATATATAAAAAAAACAAAGCTATGTACTAATTTTTGTGTTTTGGTTTTTAAACTGTTTCAACAGCTATGAGACTGGAACAGAAAATGTCACATCCACAGAAGGAAGTATCTTTACAGTTTTTATCTATAATATAACAGTACAACTGTCACTTCTTTATCACTCTTTAGAGCTACCCGAAGAAGAAATATTTTGTGTTTCACAAGATTATTTAGGAGTGTCCTGGTTTTTGCTGAGATAGAATAATTTTTTTTCTTAGTAGCTGTTAGAGTGCTGTGTTTAGATTACTGAATTCAAATTAACAAGAACCAACAGCAAGTGAGGCACTCTTATGGAACTTGACCAATATACTTCATTGTACAGGACCAGTCAGCTTTAGTCGTTTGTTCAGACATTATAGTAAGCATGTATTTCTACTAAGAAAAAATTAGGGATTAATACTTTAATGTCATGGCAGGTTCTGTGGTTTGGTGGTTTGGGTTTTTTTTTAATATTTCTTTGTATTTTGTACCTTGGCAGTCCAAGTGATTTCTATGGTAGATGTGGTAGCATAGTAATAAAGGAAAACCACTTCCGATGTTGGAAACCTAGCTGTTCCACAGATATGGGCATACAGAATGAAGACGCACTTTAAGTAAACACTACAAAAGTAACTATATCCTCTTTCTATAAACATCCAAATCCGATATGGAAAACACCCACTACATAGTCCCTCTTCTCAGGAAGGCCAAGAAGGATTGATCTCTGTAGGTATTTTAAGTTTTGCAGTCTTTAAGCTATAAAGACTGCAAAGTACTTTGTAGTTACTACTTCTAGAGGGAAAAAAGGATTGTATTTAAACAGAATAACAATTATGTTTGCAATTAAATGCCTATCTTTTCCCTTTAGTTGTTTCTTTCCCTATTATTTCATTGAACTGTCATAATGACTGCATATATATAATTCTAATCAATCCAAGTAACGTAGCAGGATGTGGCCACACTTGTATCACACTTCTAATGGTCTATTACTGTCATTACTAATGTTGCCACTGTGCAAAAAGCCCAACATTACATTAGTCTTTCTGCTGCTTTTGCCTGATGGGCTCACGGAAATGTAGTTGTCCCCTGTGATGAAAGTGAACCTTGTTCTTTCCATTGTTACTGCCTTCCAGCTGACAGTGAGCATGCTGGTTTGTTTTCCTCTATTAACTGCTTTTCTCCCCAGGATGACATTATTTTGGTTTTGTCCGTGTTTGAATATCCTTTAGTTTCCTATTCCTCTTTTTTTGACTAATGCTGATGATTTTACCCTAATAAGTTTAATATGCAGATTCCATTGATAAACTCTTTATTCTCTCTTCCAGACAGTCTATAATGGCATGAGGTATTTCTGCAAGAGCATTGCTGGTGTTTTTATGTTTCTTGTATATCCAACTTCTTTTAGGCATTTCTGTAGAAAGTGGCCTTCTTTTTCCACATGACTGTGAATTTTTTCAGGTAAGGTATGGAGAAGTCTAATTTTGTTTATTCTAATATGTTATATGAGCATTGTATATTTGCTTAAATCATCAAGATACTGAAAAGAGTCAGCTTTAACTGATTAATCTTGACAAATGTCAGTTCCTCTATTTTAAGACTATGGCTTTCCCTTGATTTTTCGCTTGTTTACAGGAATATTCAAGGGCAAACAAGGTTGTCCCCCATAACTTTAAGGTCATCTGGAAATTATATTCTTCTGTTGATCTCAGTACTGTATGGGAAGACAGTTCTTAGAGTGGAAACTCAACACAATTAGGCACATTTATTTGGAAATGGGTAGTTTGAAAACAAACTACATTTTTAGAGAACTGATGTAAGTTATGTACAAGAAATCAGAAAACAGCATTTGGATTTAAGAATTTCTATTTACCTTTCACTGTAGCACCATTTAAAGTATATTCCAATAATTGGTTAAAAGATGACAATTGACTAAATTGCTCCTATAAGGTCTGCCTACAAAGAAAAAGTTCAAGCTTCTAGCTGAATCAATACAAAAGCAAGGAAGAGAAAAACAATTATGTCCACATGCCATCAGTGCTCCTAAAAATCTGATCTGACTCTACCATTTTCCATTGAAAAATTCTCTTCTCGAGGGAAGTGGGATAAAATGTAGAATGCTTTCCCTTGCTGCTTTGACTTTTACTTACAATTGAGTTTCCATGTTCAGTAAGTGTCAGAAACAGTTTTCAAAAGTCAGTGTTTACAAAGATTATGCTTTATTTATTTGTCTTTCTATTATTAACTTCTTTCTTTGTTTTATCTTCTTGGAACATATTTTAAAACTGCCTGGATGACACTTTATACTAGTATATTTTCTCTCTGGAGTTATTTGTAATTCATCAGTTACTAATACTGCTTTTTTGTTATGGAAATTTGCTTATTTTAAGTAAAAGAAAAACAACTGTAACATTCATGTAGCCCAATTTCAAAAACCAGTACTATTTTTAGGTCCCAATCCTGCAAGAATTTATGCAAGCCTACAGAAACACATGTTAAGCAGAAATGAATAGGTGAAGCTCTATGGTCAGAAGCACTAAGTACTTTGAATCGAAATACTGTGTGATTCTTTAAAAAATTAATCTTTGAAAAATTTGGCTCTTTACCAGAATGCAGTTCAAACTGTACAAGTTATTTTACTTAAGTCATCATTACCCCAATAACTGCACAGTTTCATGGCTATAAGAAATAAAAACCCTTAGTAGGTACAGATGGAGGGGTTTCATTTAACGTCATCAATTACTTAAAGCAAAAAGGCATTGTTGGTGATTCACATTCTGAAAGATAAAAGAAGATCAACTGAAAATTGCAGCAAAGTCTGTATTTGTTTTCTTCATGAAACTGCAATGGTTCTAATGATACAACAAAAGAAAGCCTGTATTAGGTGTTAAGCTCAAAATACTTCCACAGACAAACTGCAAGGCTCAATTATTATTTTGTTTTTTGAATATCCAGGATATAACCATAGTCACCAGAATTAAGAAAAGCTATGCTAACGATTTTGCTGAATACAGACTGCTGAAAAAAACCTTTACATTTAAAAATACACTTAAAGCACAAATTTTCTGAAAAACAGCAGTTTTAATTAATGAGCTTATGATTCCAGTTCTACTTCAATGAATACTAGGCATAGCTCCAATGGAGCTGAACTTCTCTAAAACATGATTAGGAAATCAGAATTCACAAAAGAGGTGCTTACTAAGGAGTAAATAAAAACTCAGCAGAAAACAGCAGGAACATCATGATTTGGCCACTATTTACTTTTCCTACACTTTTAAATGTGCAAAAGTCTCTTTAGTAGTTACAGATGAATTTGCAGCAAGCTTTATAAATAATGACCATAAAACCTGCTAAATTCTTGTCCTGATGCATGCAGATAACTTATTAGTGTCAAGACATACTGAGAATGAGTTGGATGAAAAGAACAGACCTCCAGCAGATTATACATTAATCTGCAACAACGTGTTTTAGAAAGCAGAAGCAGTTATCTAATTGTCCTGTTGTAACTTATTCTTGTAATTAATAATACAGACAAATGTTCACTAGTTACCACTGAATCACATTGATACAGGAGTGGTTTCATATACTTCATAATACAAAGATCTATTAAAAAATGGAAAAACTAGCAACAGCCAAGCTGTGCCACTAGACATCTGAAAGTTTAGAATAGTCTAATATATTTTAAATAATAAACTACAGCTTTTCTTTTTTTTTTCCTATAATAATTGTCTATAATATTGCCACTTTCTTCTTCCCTCATATATTGCATGGTGTTTTGGTTGCCTAAAAGAAAAGTCTCCTTTTCTTTCACATTAGGATTAATAAGATTCAACTGTAGCAAGGTAGCTTTGGGAATTGGTTATTTATTCAACAAAAAGTGCTTTTTTGAGAAAAGAGCTGTTGGAATCTAGGAGAATAAATAATTCAGGATAGTTCTCTTCCTTTTTGTTTCAATACTCATGTGTATATATCTCATCCATAAGAAATTCCACACACTTCTTCAACCAACTTTACATTCACATTGCTGTATTTAACCCTTTCATCTTTATTCTGTGAGGCAAACCAGGGACATCCTGCAAAGACAATATACATTTCTAAGACTGCTAGCTTATTTGAGAAGGCAGAAAGAAGGAATGCTCACTGAAGAGAGGAACTTGAAAGTCTACGAATACTAAAGATGCCAACAACAAATGAAAAGTTTTACACTGATGTTACTAGAAAGAACATTTTTAATATTTATCTTAAGCATTTCATGCAAATATCAAAAATATAATTTCCTGTAGCATGGTTTGAAAATCTTAAAGCACATTTTTTTTCTCTATTAAATTATGCAGGAGAGGAAGGAAAGATTTTCAATATTTTTAACCTAACAAGACAGACCTTTTCATTTCAGGAATTCCGCAACAAGTGCAGATCAATGCCTAAGAACTTAATCTTTGCTCTTGAGGTTGTGATGTGTACACTAAGGAATAGATAATAATAAGTATTAAGGAAAACCCCTTGGAACATTTAAATTGTAATGTATCTGTACACTGCAACACCTCCCTGAGAAGCACAATGTCACATGTAATACAGAGCCCAGAGATAACACAAAAGACCATTTGTAAGCTTTGAACAGATGTAGCCTTTGAATACTTGAGCTTATCTTGGTCTTAACATTTTTAAAGCTCAGAACAAGTGCAGCTTCAAAGAACAATACTGGAGCAGGAACAAATTCAAGACTGGGATATTCAGATCCCTCTGAAGTTGATATTTTGTTCACTGCTATTTAAAAGCAGTGACCATTACCTTCTGTTTTAAGGGAAAAGGTTTTTTGTATACATAATTAATTACATGCCAATATTATTTCTCAAATTAAGTTCCCTACAAACATAAAACCTGACTAAGCATAAAATACAATGGAAACAATTCCAGTTGGAAGGCACCTACAATGATTATCTAGTCCAACTGCCTGACCAGTTCATGGCTGACCAAAAGTTAAAGCATGTTATTAAGGGCATTGTCCAAATGCCTCTTCATGACTGATTGGCTTAGGACATCGACCACCGCCATAGGAAGCCTGTTTCAGTGTTTGACCAGCCTCTAGGTAAAGAAATGCTTCCGAACATGAAGTCTGAACCTCCTCTGGTGCTATTTGGAACCATTTCCACACATCCTATCAATGGACACCAGGAAGAAGAGCTGAGCACCTCCCTCTCCACTTCCCCTCCTTAGGAAGCTGCAGAAAAGAGCCTCTTTGTCTCTAAACTAGACCAGCCCAAAGATCCTTAGCCATTCCTCCTAGAACATTCTTTCCAACCTTTTCAGCAGCTTTGTTGCCCTTCTCTGGTCGCATTCAAGGGCCTTCATATCCTTCTTAAATTGTGGGGTCCAGAACTGTGTACAATGTTCACGGTAAGGCCGCACCAATGCAGAATACAGTGGGATAATCACCTCTTTTGACTGGCTGGTTTATGCTGTGTTTGTTATACCTCAGGATGTGGTTTACCCTCTTGGCTGCTAGGGCACATGGCAGATTCACATTGAGCCTGCTGCTGACCAGTATCTTCAGATCCCTTTCTGTAAGGCTGCTCTCCAGCCACTTCTAATTTTTACTTGTCCCCTTTAGTACTCCATCCTAGGTGCATAATCTGGCATTTCAATTTGGTAATTTCATCCCACTAATCACTGCCCAATGCTCCAATCTATCTAGATCCTTCTGCAATGCTTCCTGTCCCTCCAAAGAGTCAACAGCACCTCCCAGTACAGTATCATCAGCAAACTTGCTAATGGTGCATTAAATTCCTGCATCCAGATCATTGATAAATTTATTGAACAGAACCGTCCCAATAACTGAAACCTGAGGCACGCTTGTGATGACCAGTCACCAGCCAGATTTAGCCCTACTCACCACAACCCTTTGAGGTCTGCCTTTCTGCCAGTTCTTCACCCAGTGCATCATGAACCCCCTCATCTCACAGGTGGAAAACTCGTCCAGAAGGATGCTGTGAGGGACAGTATCAAAAACCTTACTAAAATCCAGAAAAGCTACATCCACTGTCTTCCCTTCATCCAGTATGCAAGTGACCCTGTCATAGAACAATATCAACTTAGTGAAAAAGGACTTTCCCTTTGTGAAACCATGTTGACTGTGCCTGATTATTGCATTATTCTTTATATGTCTTTCATTAGTATGTGGTATAATCATCTCTGTAATTTTTTCAGGAACTGAGATTAGACTAACAGGTCTGTAGTTCCCCAGGTCTTTGCTCACACCCTTTTTGTAAACTTGAATAACACTGGCTAGCAGATTAATTTTATTTCATCAAGGTAGCAGGGAATGGTTCAATGTTCTATGTGGGGGATGTACTTTGGTTTAGGTGGGTGAAAGGAAGTGTGAAATAAGAAAGGAGGAAGTGAAAAAGAGAAAGGCAGAAAGAAGATAAAATCCTATAAAATCGTATCAACCATACACTAGAGACAGAACTTCACATTCCCTGAACTAGCTTTAAGGATTGCTTTATACTCTCTGTCCCAAAGGTATCATACACCTAAATAGAGCTGGAGTTTCACTGAATAGGGCTAATGAAAAGCATGGATTTAATGATCCTGTACTTATACCTGGATAAACAAAGGATATCAGCCTAGAGTGGTGTCAGCTTGGTGTGCTTTGTGAGCGATAAAATTATAACCAAGCTATTATTAAAAACTGATTTCTTCTGTTCAATAATCACTTGCTACAAAGAGTAAAGACCTAAATGGAAAGTAAAATGCCTATTTCTTGGTTTCTCACATGCCCATAAATCCCCCAAACCATAAGCCTATGAAAGATAACCAAGATAGAAATAACTTTGTAAAAAGAGATAACAGGACTTACATATGAAGAAAATTATCTCTATAGACTAATGGAAACTATAGACAAATACTTTTTGAAAAACAAAACTTAAAAGTTTCTATCCAATCACAGGTTCCTTATCTAAGACTACTGAAGGAAAAAAATAAAATATACATTCATCCATAACAAGACTCACATGTTTGCATAGACATAAAAGCGAAGTAAACTTTTCCAAATAAGTGAAAAGTCTGTTCACATGGATGACATATAAAAAACATTAGGTTAAC
>JANHGB010011973.1:0-13989 GCA_026283785.1 Coracopsis vasa | reverse complement strand
GGAAGAAGTTCTTTACTGTGAGGGTGGTGAGGCACTGGCACAGGTTGCCCAAAGAAGTGGTAAATGCTCCATCCCTGATAGTGTTCAAGGCCAGGTTGGACAGAGCCTTGGGCGACATGGTCTAGTGTGAGATGTCCCTGCCCATGTCAGGGGGTTGGAACTAGATGATCTTAAGGTCCTTTCCAACCCAAACTGTTCTATGGTTCTATGAAGAAATGACAGAAGGGTTTTCTTTTTCTGCATTTATGAATCTTGGTGGAAAAGGCCGATCAACAGAGCTCTTTGTGGTCTCCTCTGCTTGATTTTCATTTGACAGCCCCATGGTAAGACACCTCACAAGGCAGAGGCTTCACTGGATGGCACCACAAGCATGCAGAGAAGTGCTTTCAGTGACTGATGGAAACTTGTCGGACTATTGACTATATGATATCCATTTGGAATGGCTGTCAGGATGTATTGACAGCAGCATGAGCAAATAAATAATACATATTTTTAAGATGTCTGTAATTACATGTTTACCCAATAGGCCAGAACAGCTCTGTCCCAAGGAGCTGTTGCAGGCTGAGTAAATAATACATGTTCTAAAGTCCATAATTACATATTTAAACGATAGACTATCGAGGAAATAATGCACATTTTAAAAAGTCCATAATTACATATTTACATGATAGTCTGTAAATTCTGTAATTACTTATTTACACAATAGACCATAGCAGCTGTTACAGTCTATTATGGTAACTCTCATAGAATTATATTATGGATTTTTTTATAACTTAAAAAAGAAGTATATTTCACCAGAAAATTCTGTTGTTAGCCTCAACCACCCCCCCACAAACGATAAGAAAATAAGCATAAAGGTAAAAATTTAGGGTGATCCAGAGACAGAGAAGTTCTTATCCCTTCAGTGACGTCTTTTGTTAGCATGAGGAGCTTAGGATTTGTCAGTAATTTCAGGATTTCTTTATTTAGGCAGCTGAAATACAAACGTGCAACATGATGTGATTATACTTTGCTTATTGTCATGTCGACATTCAATTTGGATAAGCATTTGGGATTCTTAAAGTTCTTTAGTTTCCTGTTCTGCTCTTACTAAAATCAGTGTTAAAATTCCCCATCAAGCCTGGTTTCAGAAATCATTTATATCGAGGACAGCACTTAAACATGTACTTGAAATCAATGGCACTTAAGCATCTTTTAAAAATAAGCACATACTTAAGGACTCTCATGAATTCTGATGGACCGAAACATATGATTAAATGCTTTCCCGAATTGGGATCCTGCCTTCCATGAAGGCAGAATTGGAACCTTCCACATCCATTCCTCATTGCTGGGCCACAGGTTTTGTTTTCTTCCTTTCTGCTGTGGCTTCTCCCTTAGGAAAAGCTCTTTTAGCATTTTGAACTAAAGATGTACATGTGTAAGAGTCGCTGCTGCCGCAAATGTGTTGCTGCTTCTTTGTTCTGTGTAGAGATTCCTGAATTGAGAATTCATCCAGTGTTTTCCATAGCTCAGCTGCTGAATTTATTCCTCATGTTAAAGACTGGATCAATACACCTAAATGAGACTTCTGTCCATAGTTACTACTAAATAGCAAGGCTAAATCAAGCAAGTCAGAATGTGACATTTAGCTCGGCCGGACCTTATGCATTTAGTAACGAAACAGAGTATGAGAGAAACCTTTGCTCCTCACTGTTGGTTTCATTAAAACATGTGAGTTAGGAGAATTTGAGCTGTTGGCAGCCCCACTTATAGACATGCCTTAAATGTAATGAAATATGCAAGTATGTTTTAGCAGTGGTTTGAGGTTAAGGTGTTCAGCCTGCACTATGTAGGCTGGCCACATATTTTAACTGAATGTGTCAGGCAAAGTGCTGAAGGTTGTGTCTGTCTTTGGCAATGAACAGTTTAGCATCAAATTTGGTAAAGAAGTATCTATTTGGGAATAAAGAAGATGTTTTATCAAGTGAAATATGCAGAAACTGACTTGCACAGCGAAGGAAAAGCCTCATCAAGATACACTTTGTTATTTTTTGCTATGGATCTTCCCAGATGTTGTTACTGGCTCCACTAGACACATCTGGATATTTGGTTAAATGACCTGGAGCTTCGAAGGCCAAAGTGAAGGCCAGTATCAATCCTATGTTAAAAGCACAAAGCTGATAGACGAGCCTCATTCTTATCTCCTGTGTGGTGCTTTTTACCTGTGTAAAATACATCAGCAGCATTACCTGCCTGGTTAATCTGTGAAACCAGCAGATGAAAACAAGGGATGTATGGGATTAGAGACCCAAATGTGAGAGCAATAACCTCAGGTTATGTAGGAACTGTATTTAAATGGTTCAAATGTAAAAGCATCTTCATTTTTGCATTCTCCACAACAAATCCTTGCATTTGAGAAGTAAAAACCGAAAGACATCTCTCTTGTTGGGACAGCCCTTTGGCACTCAACATGATGAGAATAACCGATCCTCTTCATGTAAGTGCTATCCCTGTGAAACTGTCAAGGTCAGCTTCTGTGTCATTTTTCTACTCTGTTTTCCATTAAAAAATAGACACATAAATATTTGCTGGTTTTGTAACACCTCCAAGCTTTACACTTGATTTAACAGGCAGGAGTTGTCATCTTTTATGTGGGCATCCTAATCCTGCAAGTTATTCAGTTTCTTTGAGACTTCAGCTTTTCACCAGGTGAATTTAGAGAGTCTTCATTTCTCCCCCCCTTTCCTATTTGCATGGCACCCATCCTTGCCAGGCACATTTTCTGCCCCGAGTTCTATTACATATTACTGCTAAATAAAGATTTCTTGTTCATGGAACTGTGGCACTTCTCTAATAATTCCGACCTGAGGTTGAATACATCCAGAAGTGCACAATATAGATTTACACAAATAAACAAGATGTGTTGCACAATATAAGCTATACAAAGGGAAAGCTTTATTCTCATATACTTTTTAGGCACAAAACCAACTTATTTTATTGTGAGAAATCCCACTGCGGAGCCAGCATAGGGAATATTACATGAAGGTGGTAGGCAGATTCCAGCGTATTATATTTGCCAATAAGCACTACTTTGCACTTGTAATTTTGTTAATTGTCAGAAGTAATTTAAATTCATCAATTATCAATGAGTAATTCTATCAGAAATGTTTCTAGGAAAAGTTAAAATCCCACTTGGATTCACACAACACTTTCTCCTTCAGAGGTAGATAAATTTAGTGCAGAGTAATTTGTCTCACATGGTATTTTGGAACGTTCTTGAACAATTAGATTTGAGGCTGAAGTGAGACTTTATTACTGTCTGCATGTAAACAATGCGACAGTATGGGTCTTTCTGAGAGCACAGAGGAAAGGGGAAGTGAAAGGGGAAGAGACTACGGACATGAGCTGCAGTGGGGGGAATTCTGATTAGGTATTGGGAAGAACTTCGCACACTGGGACAGGTTACCCAGGCAGTCCAGAATCTCAGACCTTGGTAATCTTTTGCATTGGGTTCCCTCCTGTCTTTTGTGGGTTGCTGTAGATGCAGGACAGGATTTGGCTGTGGTCCCTTACCATATATCCCACCCATATTCTACAGAGAGCCTTCCAATGATTAACACATGTTGTGCTATATAAAAACATGGTGGTATGTGGTGGTCCTCATTTGTGATAGAAGAGCAGGTGATTCCATCACTTGGCAGCGATGGTGACAAACACACATTTGTCAGAAATAGTTATTTACTTTTATGCACTTGTTAGTTTTCTTTTATTGCTTTCTTTATTATAATGGAACTTGAGGACAGAGACAGATTTCTTCCCTGTAGTGTTAACTACAGTAAGAGGGAGCATTATGGAATGTCATCTATTGCCTCTTACAATGATAAATATTTCTAAGACAAAACATTGTGAAAACCTTTATGTATAAATTCCTCTATCCCGCCTATTAGGAAGGAGAGTAAAACTACAGCTTACTATTACTGGGGATTTGTCAGCAACTAAATGACTCCTCAGAGGCAGAGAAACCTCTTACCCCATACCATCTTCTCTGTAGTTTGCTCGCTGTTCTTTAAGCAAGCAGCATGTCTTCTCCACACAGGGCAATGTTTTGCATTTGATGATAGGTACAGCTGAGGAACACCACAAGAAAGGAATGACCATCCTTTACATTATTTTTTATACTCTTTATACTCTATTTAAGAATCTGAATATTGAAATGGTTGGACCTCTGAAAGAGGGCGTCACATTCTGCAGCCCAGTTGGTCAGGAAGGCCTATCTATATTACAGGTGGATAAACTGGGACGAGGAGAAACTAAAGGACTTTCCCAAGGTGCCCCTGGCAGGAAGGTAGTGCAGCTAGCACAGAACTGAGGAATTTTGCCTGGTTTTCTGCCTGCATTAGTCAATACAAAATGGTGCAGATTGGTAAAGAGAGTTATTTTCCTTCTGTCTTAAATGTATTCTGAGAGCTGAAGTTGATGAATTTCAGTGTTCATCAAAGCAAAGGACGTTTGACTGTAGCTCTAACTAGAGTGAGAGACAGCATGGGAAGGTGTTGTGCAAGCAAAGCCCTCACAGCTGTGTTAATGGACTTCAAACCTGACCTGCCGCACCCCCTCAGTGAACTGTCAGGCCTCTCTAGTTCAAAGAGTATAAAGGAGAATTGGGCTATAGTTAACAGGTTCATCTGTTTTGCTCTTGCATGGAGTCTTGACTCTTTGTTTTAAAGGCTGTTGGGAAAGCATCAAGCAGAGGCCTAATGTGAGGGCTTATATGAGGAGCAGGAAGAATGTTTCATGAGGCAAAATGACCGTAGCTAAGAACTTCTTAGCAGCTGAGCAGAATAGCTGTGGTTCTGCCTTGTTGAGTCCCACAGAGATTTAAACAGTCAATTCAAATGATATGTGTAAGAAAGACCAGAAAATAAAAAGTCAGCGAAGTTTCAGATACAACAAATTCTATTTACATGTAATAAATGTCATCCTTTCTCTTGAATCTTGTTCAATTTCTCCTGCTTTTGTTTAAAGAATGTGTATTTTAAAATGCAGCTGAATAACTTTCTGAAAGAGTAATGCTTAAATAGGTCTGGTTGTGGTCTTGATAGTTTTATGCTTATGCACCTAAAATAATAATATCAATAACAAAAAATGGATGCCTTTGGTGGTGGTAACAGTGCATGTTAAGGACATGTTGTTCCGGGGACATGCTGGACATTTAGAAAGTCAGGCTTTTAGAAATCAGGTCTTCAGATAAGCAAAATAATGGTTCTTATGTCCGATCTTTTGAATACTTGAGGTTTGCACACACAAAGAGAAATGCTTCTGATGATGTTCTATAGAAGCCTTGTTGAATGAGTGAAAAATAAAATAAGAAGTCAGGGATAAGCAGTGCCTGTAAGTAACTGGTCACTAATATGATTAAAGACTAGTGGGTTTGGTATCTAATATGCTTTTAATACATTGGGGGATTCTGAGGAAAAGGTAAGAAAATGAGTGCTTCAGGAGAAGGCCTATTATTGTTCACAAGCCTGTGTTTTCACAAGCTCCAGCCCAGGATTTTTACACAATCACAGGAGACTTCTAATGAGTGTTGCTACATGTTTTGTGCAAACAGTTTTGAACAAAAGCAGTCCTATATCAAAAACATGCAAATGACAAGTGACTGGTTTGAGGCTGGCTGAAAACTTGGCATATCTGCATCCTCAGCTATCCCATAATTTCACAACTGCATTTATATTCAGTCAATGGTGTTAACACTGTAGCTTTTGTGATAGTTCCTGTAATATTTCTGAATGCTATTATAATAACTTCTCTATCACCTGCACCTTTTAATGATTCATAAATTCCTTGATTTCTATGAACAGCAAACTCTAATGGCACTATAATCAGGACAGCATGCTAAGGTATAGCAGCAACTTCTGCTGCCTGACTACCTCCAGCTTTCCTTCATTGCCTGACTAAATTGTTCCAAATGAGGTTTCCACTACAATTTGAAACAAGGAACTCCAGAGTTCAACACATATACCAGTGAAGGAGACCATGCTGAAAATTAAAAAGCAAAATAGACAATAACATGTAACAGATTTCAAATAGAGTAAATGCAAGAGCATTCACTGTGTAACAGGCATATTATTAGCTGTACCAGAATTTCTCCTTTTCCTCTTTCAGTCATCTAGTCCTTTTAGCTAACAGTTTCCTTCCCCTCTGCACCCCCCATGCCTTGCATACACCACACACACACGTTTCACCACAGTGATACTTCCCAGTAACTTTTCCTGGGATGGTTTTAACAGCTTCATTTGAAAACACAAAGGGAGATCTGTGAAGCAGGCTGTGTGATGAATCCTGGGTTTTGGGCACTCCTCTTTGTTTTCCAGCTACCAGGATTATACCAGTCCCTTAAAACTGCAGTAAGTGACACATCATAGGCATGACAGAAGTCCCAGATGCTATTATCAGAGGTCTCTACGGGTTTTTTTTAGTGGGTTTTGCTTGTTCCCCATAAGCTTTTAAGAAAGCTCCTAATTCACTTGGAGAATTAAGCATCAGAAGCAAAAGCTTTTCCAGAAACTAGTGAAATAAATGCATTTTATTGCATCTCAATACTATGCAGCTGTCCCTGCCATGTCTGATGTGACCAGTCTGCTTGAAAGGTGTCCACCATAAAACTCATAATTCCTCATATTAATTTTGGTGGCTTTCTCATCTGGTTGCATAGAGAAGTGGGGACAAAAGTCTCCCCACTTCTAAAGGATAAGTGTGAGATACCTTAATTTCATAAATAAACTTGTGCTGTTCATGTGCTGTGTATAGAAACAGAGAGCTGTCAATGTGCACTTTTCACTGGCTGTTAAGTCATTAAAAAATAAACCTTCATTGATCAGAGCTCATTCTGTGTGGAGCGAGATGTTTCAGATGTGCTCAGAGCCGGCCCAACTCTGCATTTGCTGAAGTCAATGGGAATTCTCCTGTTAACAACAGAATTAGGCCAACCCAGTCCTTTTGAACATCACACACTTCTTATTTTTTAGGGTTTTTTTTGTAATTGTGCATATATAATTTCTGCTTTACTAAAGCAATTTAATGTCAAACCTCTTTATCTAAGCAGTAACAACCAAACAGGTACGAATTCCATCTTCATTCTTCTACTTCAAAGTAATACTTCTAATAGCATTGAGTGACAGCCTGCCTTGAAGCCAATGGCAGCTGTGTCTGATTAGGAAGGAACATATAAGGTAGAGAATAGAAAAACCAAACTGGAGGTACGGGAGAAAACACATCCTCTCATTGGCACAAGAAGGTTTACGTATCAGGGCTCAGAGTCAGGTAATCTGATTTTTAGTTGAAGAGATTCTTTTCTAGATTGGCAGTAGCTATATCCAGATTAAGTATGTGGTTTTCCACTCACCCCATTTGTTTGTGAAGACGTTACATGCCTGCTCTGTAAAAGGGACTGTCTTCTATGTTAAGAAACCATTTTCCCTTTTGTTCCTGATATGTTACCATTTGAACTCTCAGTTTCCCTGTGTCTGTAGCAATTGCTCCACCTTTCCACTGTTGTAACTAAAATGTTGATAATCATTTAATATAACTCCCTTTTAAAACCAGTTCCTATGCTGGAAAATTAGGAGTTAACCAGTGTGGCCATTTAAGGAGTATTCTGTTGCAATTAGTGATTTGTATAAATTCCATGCATTATTGTAAAGAAAAATCTAATCCCTTCTCTAATCTTCTGGAATGTTCAGGTATATCCAAGAACTGCTGCAGTGATAAAGCTGATGCTTGTACCAGTAGTGTCATCAGATGTGCTGGATTAGGACTGGTGTTATTCAATATTGTGGTTTAAAATCACATGAACTTTGAGCTGAATTTGCAGATGATGTGCTGCTATCCAGGATAATTGAGACTTTAAAAGTCTGGAGAGAGATTTTAGGAGCATCTGCCAACATGGAGTAAATTAAAGGCTAATGAGCGATACAGTTCTTGGAAATGTGGATTAGAAGGCTATTTGTGGGCATTTGGGTTTGTTTTTTTGTAAATCTATTTCCAGATTCTATATTAGCTTTAACTTCTTGTGGAGATTTCTATGTCACTGTGGACAGATCAATGAAAAACTCCCTGACAACTTGGCCATTGAATCCAATTCAGCTTCCACTTACAGCAGCAGCAATACTGGGGCTGATTTCAGTGGGCAGTGATCAGCTTCTCAGGGGATGGGATGAATAATGATACTAAAATTTTGTAGCTGTAAATCAGTGCCTCTGATTTATAGAGAATATTCCAATTGTACTAAAGAGGAATTGCTCCACTGATTCCTGTAAGGTTTGGGCCAATCCCCAAGATGCTTGATCATACCAGCATGTTGTCATGTTGTAGAGAACATTCAGGAGCTTCTGCCAGCATTTGCAATTGCACTGGGTATTTAAGAAGATGGTTTCCCTTTCTTAATTCTCCCGATGTTTAGAGGCTGCTCACCTCTTTCTCTTGTGAAAACCAGAAATCCAAAATTAATGGAGTACATGATTGTGAAAGACTTGAACTTTAGGCCTTGCAGGGGTACAGCCCCTTTGCTTGTTATTTGCTGCTGGTTTTATTAGTGTGAATTTCTCTACACTGAATTGATTTGTCTGTAGTTCTACTGTGCTGGGCTTTTTGTCTGCTTTCAGTGTACTTCTGTCCTGCTGAATGTTACCCTGTTTCTGCTCACTGACTAGTGTACCGGTTTTCCTCTTCCAAACATACCCTGTCATCTTACTGATTGTTCCCATACTTCCTGACCTTGTTGATTACTCTTCTGTGTGTTAATCTATCAGAAGCTTTGCTAAAAAGCATGGAATATATGCTTGTACCTTCCATTATGATCCATAATTTGTAAGTCTTTAAAATGTGCTGAGGGCATTTTTAGGCACCATATCCCTTTGGTGAACTGTGCTAACAGTTTCTTTTGCAGCTGTACAAACTCCTCATTGTATTGTTTCCTGAAATGATCATGTTTCGAGAGCACGACACAGATGGGAAGTCAGAGGGCTGTATTTTTCTAGATCCTGGTTATCACTAACCTCTCTTCAGTCCAGCTCATGTTTCCAAACAGGTTTTAAGTATATCTGCTAATGATTCCTTTATCTCTTCTGACATATCTTTCTGAGCTCTGAATTAATTCTGTCTATTCCTGGAGTTCTGTCAACCTTCAGACTTCCTAATTTCTTGATGAGCTGTTCTGATGTGGTACTGATTTCCTTTGGTGTTTATTCTTCCTCCCCCAGGAAATTTATGTCTGATCCTGTCATCAGTCCCAACCTTGGTTTATGGACAATAAAATAGGGAGTTCATTTTTAAGCAGTCTCTCTTTCCTGTTAGTAAACTGCCATTTGCCATTTCATAGATGTGCTTCTGTTTCTCTCACTGACCTTATGCTCTTTACGTGCTTGAAAAGAAAAAAATCTTTATTTACAATTTCCTCACCTTATGTGAACTTTTCCTTTCATTTTCCCCCTTTAGCTTTCCTTATCAGTGTCACAGTCTTTTAACTTCACGCTGTAATCTTTCTGGTTGTTTATATGTATTTTTATACCTTAAATATGCCTTTTGCTTAAATTAATGTTCTTGCATTTTCCTCTTCATCCACAATATATATTTCAATACACAATGTTCTGATGCTATACATTGCATATAACCTTCGGGCATGGAATAATTGACTTTCAGTACTTTCCATTTCTTTCTCTGTTTTCCATTCAGTCTCACCCCCTGTTTCAGTAATTCTCTTCCTTGAATTCAGGGGTTTGCTTTTTGGTGGGGTTGTATTTTTGCCACATTGTTATCTGAATTAAAACGGTAACTAGATTGTAACCACTGCTGAATTGATTCCAGTTACATCCTCCTCTGTTCAAATCCGAGGTGAAGCAGGGATTCCTGCTCTCATTCTTTTATATATCGTTTAAAGAGATAATGTTTAAAACCACGTTTTAAAAAAGAAAACCTTCATTAAAAAAAGGTGTTTGATGGGCAGATTTTAACTGTGATGCTGTGTGTGTTTGCCCAAGGAGAGGCACAACACGGACACACGGGCGCAGGCTGCCCAGGGGAGCACGGCCAGTGTGTTTCAGCAGAGAGCGCCGGTGCTGCTCCCGAGAGCTGGGGATTCTCCTCCCTGCGATGCCGTGCTGCAGGGTGGGAGCACACAGCAGCTTTGGGATGGGGGCTCTCCGGTGATGCACAGCACCTCTGGTCTGCAAAGGGGGCGTCATCTGCAAGGATGCAGTGACAGAGGCAAATGAATGTCATTATGTCCCTTTGGCAGCATAGGGCATCCTTACAGTACCAATAACTGCTTTTAGCTATCGTAGCTACGAAACAGTGCTTTGTGGAGCAGTTCATAGAAATCTGAAGTTGTATTCTAACAATAGGTCTCCAGCCTTGCTGACAGAAAAAGTAATTTATTTTGCAGTCTCTTCACATATAATAACACAATCACATATAGTAGATTCTGTCCTTCTGCACTTTGTTATACAGTGTTAATGACTGGCACTTAAATACTTTACAAATTGAATTGCACTTGTATGAGAAACTGGATTGATAAAATAAATTACTATATCTTATAGGTTAAGGTTTTGGTTCTGCAATTGTAGCTGTTACAAATTACCTAAACCCCTTTTTATATTGCATTTCACATGGCTATATTTTACAACTACTCTAATAAAAAATTCTATACAAAAATTGTTTGATATTAATAGTAATCATTAACAACTTGATAGATTCTTGTTAAGTATATTTGCAATACATTTAATCTTATTAAACTCAGGTCTGAGTTGTTTCTTCCGAATATTATAGCTCTTTATGAAGCTAGCAGTATAAAGAAGAGATTTCAACCATTTTCGGTCAAGAATTAGGTTTAGCTTAATGGATCAATTCTTTTCTTATTAAACTGAGTCTGACCAATGCCAAGTAATACATTCAGCATTGATCTTTGTCTCACCCTGCTGTAGCTTGTGTTCTCTTTATGTACATGAAAAATAAGGTGCCAAGAATGAAAACAATGCCTGTATAATACAAATATAGAATTTTTCAGACTTCCATTCTGCTTATCCTTTCAGTTTGTTATTAATGTCTTGTTCAATGCTTTCCTGAAATGTGTGTTTTTGAAAGAACTTTTCTTTCCATAAAAGCTATTTCTCCTTTCCTGTAATTAATAAAAAGCAAAATGAGTAATAATAAAAAAGATCCATATACCTCTGACACATGTGAAAGTCGTGGTGGGGGTATCTCATTCAGTTTTAGAGGGCCTATGTCTATCTATCTGTTCAATTTTTGTATGTATGAGGTTTACATGGCAAAGTTTAGTCTCTAAATGAAGGGAACCTTCTTAGCAAGTCAGTCTCTTGGTCTGGCTTTATCAAAATCATTTGTTTTAATCTGAAACCTGAAAATTACATGAAAGTGGAAATATGACACTTCTGATAACGATAGAAGTTGAGATGATTTCAGTGTTTCTGCTAAGCCTGGAATTTCAGGAAAAGGACAGATCAGAATTCCATGAGAATTTGGCTTTTTTGCTTAATTAGTGCCAAAATGTCTCATTTTCTATACTAAGATCTCATTGGGGTCAGTTTATACTTATAAACACCCCTCAGGTTTTGTTCACACCATGGACCTTTTCCAGCATTCCAAGTGTGCCCAGTGGCCAGATTTTAAGTGAAAATAGGGGCATATTGTGTAAGTAATGTCATGTGAAAGTTAACTATCTTGCTTTTCTGTATCCAGAATTCCTGCTGCAGACTTGTGAATGCAGAGACTGGTGAAATAAAATGCTGGAACTATGCACTCACAATGCCAGAGCAGTATTTGCAGGTTTCTTCTTGTACTTGTGTTTTTTAAATGCTTTTCACATTTCATGTTTTGAAAATGTGACATATTTTTCACAATATAGATATTCAAAAGTGCTTATTGGACATGTCCTGTGCAAACTACTGATTATAGAAAGACATTGCTGGGGGGAAAGGTGCTGCATTTGTATTTACAATCCTATTTGTTCATTGAAGGAATGGTTCTGAATACGTTTTTGTGCAGCTGATCTACATCGTATACTTGGTTGCCTCTTTTATATCACAGAATATGTTATCAGATATGGAATCTAGAATCTTCTGTGACAAGATTACAGCCTTCCAGCATTGGAATTAAATATGTAATGCTTTCTGAGCTTGCTACTAGAAAGCAAAATAATCACAAGGCTTACTTAAATCCAGAATTCCATCCTGTAGAGGGCAATGGTACACATAAATGTAACGTAGTGTGTTATATCAAACACATCAAGCAGCTGAGACCTGTAAATCCTTCCAAAGTCTATAATATAATCTAATTTTAAATATGAACTTGTGTGCTTGTTCTTATACACTGGCCTGTGTGTTCACTGCAAAGTTGGTTGCTTGGGTTTGGTTTGGGTTATTTTTTTGGTTATATCCAAGTATTTTTGATGTTAATAAATTACACAAAGTGTTTAAATATTAAGGAGCTATGACTGGAATCTTGAGAGAAGATTAAAGAGTGTCAGTGCCCAAATTCCAGTGAAATTCAATGGATTTGTTTAACAATCCCAGTGTTTACGTATCTGAAGGAGTATCAGGCATGTCAGTAGAGGGGCCTTGCAATGAACAGGGAGCTGGGTTTGAAATTAATGCCTGTTTTGTAGCTTCAAACAGCCACAGAACCCTTTGCCTATGTATTTATGGAAGTCAGGCATACAGCAGGTTAAAATGAGGGGTAGGCATGAATTCAGAGGTTTATGATTTCCCTTCATGTCCAAGCTTTACAGTAGTTCTGCATCAATAAATTCTTGTGTCTTTTTCTCGCTAGGCTTATTTTCCTCTTACCTCTATGGTTTTAGGCATGGCTACAGTACAGAAACAACATTATTATCTGTGGTAGCTGATCTCCAGATCAATACTGGTAAAGTATCTGTAGAGGTTTTGTTGATTTGCTTGAGAAAGCTTGCAGGGATGGATAGGAAGGTCCTTCCATGGGTCACCTTCTTTCTCTCTGAGTAATAAGTATTTCTCTCTCTTCCTAGGAGGGTAAAGCAAGACAGTCTGGTGTTTTGACTAATCTATAGGTGTCACTCACATATGTATATTCCCATTCAAGTCAAGTCTCTCCCGTTGCTCAAGCCTAGCAGATCCAGGGATGTGGCTGAGAGCAAGTTAGTTAAGGTTTTATCCCAGCTCTAATACAATCTGTTCTTGTAAGCCACTCTCTTTCATACATCAAACCGACAGCTTTGCCTTTCATTGCAGGTAAACATCTGCTTGATTTTTGTTAGTGGAATTCACTTCTTCAGCTGTTTTGAATGTGTTGCTGTTGGCATAGTTGGGCTATGGAAAGGTAACTGTTCCCTGTTCTGGTGGACATTTGTTATTCCTCAGACTTTTCAGATGTCTGCAAAAGGAGTTTAATTTCAGAAAGGCTGCACGTCCTTGGATTTCCCACTGACTTTGCAGTTTGCTTTTACTTCAGCTCCTCTTTGTTTCAGCTTTCTTCATTCCAACTTTAAATGAGTTCTTACCCATTGCTGTCCCTAGCAAAATTTATTTGACCCAGAGACAGAGACCTGCTGTCTCTCTCCAATATAGACTTTGTCACAGGGCAGGGGTCCATGTTAGAGTGTACTCCAAAGGGAGCCTGACTGGCACCCCTCATTTTGTTGTCTTGTAGCATGTTTGTAGAATAATATGAAAAGTTAAATATACAGCACAAGGAGAAAGAGGACAATTTTATCATGTTCACTAAGCACAATGTAAGTAAGTAAACAGTGTAAGTAAGATGACAACTTTCCCCTTTGGGAATTAGGTGTGTATCCACAATCATAGAATCCCAGACTGGTTTGGGTTGGAAGGGACCTCAAAGGTCATCCAGTTCCAACCCCCTGCCACGAGCAGGGACACCTTCGACTAGAGCAGGTTGCTCCAAGCCCCTGTGTCCAACCTGGCCTTGAACACTGCCAGGGATGGGGCAGCCACAGCTTCT